>FIZR01008623.1:0-51692 GCA_900060175.1 Ferrisia virgata
GGGAAGTGAGGCCGGACAGTCGAGAACCCCCCCCCCCCCCAACACATCTAGGGCCCCCAACTGAATGTACATAACAAATTTCGACTTCTTAGCTCATTTGTTGGGAAGATGGGGGATGAACAGCCCTTTTCCAAGGTGAAAAAGAGGGAAAACCCTCATACTCCCCTCCTAATCGACTTAGGTAGTTGATTTTTGGAAATGTTATGCAATTTTTGATTCCCTATCAGTTGGCTTAAAAAGGGACAATTTTTACGTTTCTGACTTCTCAACACCCCCTCCCCCAAATTGGGTCACGACTGAATTTTGACCAAAGTTCATCCCCACCCATATATATATCTGATCCACCGCCAAACTGAGCCGATTGACCGAATTGGAGCGATTTTGATCGGTATCGAGAGAAGTAAATAATTCTAATGTTCGGGCGAAAAAAATTAAAATAAATTAATGTCTGACTTGGCTAAAAATCGTCTTAATGGTCTTCCAGGGACCCAAAACGGATTTTGTTGATACCCCCTCCCCCTCCTCTGCCGTTGGCCGATATACTTGTAATAACTTGGTTTTCATTGACAATATGACATAGAAAATCAGGCTAAAATACACCACGCTGCGATAATAATTGAATGGGTGATGGAAGGGAGGGGGGCGCGTTACTGAGGCTAAAATGTCGATATAACCAAAAGACACATCTAGGATGAATACTAAATCTGCATAGCAAATTTCAACTTCATCCTACCTCAATTTAAAATTAAGGTAGGAGAGAAATAGTCATTTTTTCGAGGTCAAAAAAAGGGAAACACCCCATATCTCCCCTTCTCAATGTCCAGTAGGCTGATTTTTGGGTATGCTGCACAACTTTCGATTACATATCGATTGGCTCAAAAGGGAGCAATTTTCGCGAATTTAGCCTATCAGCATCCTCACCCCCCAAATTTGGGCATATCTGAATTTTGACCCAAGGTCATCCCCATCCCACTCCCTCATATCCATCGTAAGTCGATACTACGCAATAGCCTGATTTTCATTAACAATATGACACAGGAAATCAGGCTAAAAATGAGACGTATTTTTGATCTGTAATACATATGCATGTAAGATAAATGTAGATAAGTTATACATATAACGGACTCATTAATCACTCAAAAGAATCGTGCTAGATAAATTTTTCAATTTAATCTTCAATTTATTTAATTTGAAAAATTATTTAAAAATTAATCAATTTCTTGTAGTCACGTACGCATTTTTGTAGATTTCGACGTAATCGTTCACTTTTCAATCATTTCAAGTTGATTTTCGCGTTCTGAATGATCGCCTATTTCAAAAATGAGCTATGTGCGTATTTAATTCGTCAACGTTTCATTATCCGCGTTAATTTTTATTTCTAAATGCAAATAAGGAATGATATTGTTGTTTTTTTTCTCTGTAAAATCTATCAACCAAAAAATGAAGACGGTTTTTTACATTTCTAAACAACGTAGGTCTAACCCGGAGTCTTGTAATTTATGATTTTTGATTTATTTCACAAATTACAAATGTTAAAATCCAAAATATAATCTAGGTACTTGGTTATTTATCTACAACAATTTTTTTCTTTTATATGGACTTATTTTTTCATTTTTTCCTTTTTTTTTTATTATTTTTCTATTTTTTACAAAATTTCATAGGTGGTTCGACTTATCATTGTTTTTTTTTTTACCAAAGCTTATCATATTGTAGCGGAATAAAAATATTCGCAGAAAAAAAATGATAATTTACACACCTTTTTTCTTCTTTTCACAGGCGAATGAAACAATTCCTAGTCCACTTTTGGAGTTCTACGTGATACCATTTTTTGTGGTTTTTTTTTTTTGCAACATTGTATTCCAATGTTAAAAATACTGTTTCAGGAGTGTGCTTTATTGCTTCCGAATGGGACATATTTAGCGACATTACAATCTACAATATTATCATTGACTGCCATGGAAAATCTATGGACATGTATCATCGATGGTGAGAAATCACCACCAAGCGAGTGGTATACATAGAACAAAAAATGCAACGACGATGCTAACCTATTATTATTTGCCATCGGATATTGAGACTAAAAAAAGTTATAACAACTTTTACATAGAACTGCAAATTACCCAAAGAAAAGGTTAGGAGAATACTTTGGATAAATTATAAAAATATTTTGAGCAACGGCAAGAAGAGAAATACCCTGCATTTCTGCAGTTAAACGGAAGCTGTGAAAACAAACGAAGTGAATTGTACAAATTTAACTACACACTTCTATCTCGCATTGAAAAAACTGTCTCCACTTTCAAACTAACATTTATCATACAAAGCAATACACCCTATTTCTACGCTAGCGAACAAAGGATCGAATCAATTCTACCCATCTTCGAGCACTTCTTCAACCATCTACAGGTTATAATAATCTCCATAGCATGGAAAAGCAACGCAATTTCAGGGAAAAGAAGCCGAAGGAGGGGGAAGACAATTTATCGCAAGTAGCAAGATGAGATTCGGTGATAATTGAAGAGAAAAATAGTTAGCACCAGGCATGTAAAGAGTTCAAAAATCAAAAGAATGTAATTTCTGATATTTTTTACGTTGCTGATATAAATTCAACTTTTATATTTACTTTTTCCGCGTGATAATAATTTTTTGTCACACCGATTACAACAATCGAATAATTTAACTTGAGTTGTAGAACATAAAAAAAAAAGAAAATAACATTGTAACGAAACTTTTACATTAGTTATCAATGAAACAATTTTTCATTATTTTCAATTTTATTTTCCTCGACACTAAAACTCAAAATCATTAAATCAAATCAGGGTCAAGGTCAACTCTTGACTGGTCAACTGTTGATGGATCAATTAATGACAGGTCAACTTTAAACAACTTCAATTTTCCTCAACATTTCAACCTAAAATCATCCTGATGATGGGTCAACTGTAGCATGTGCTATGAACACCTTACAATGTTCAATATTTATTTGTGATTTTTTTTAAATTAGCAATTTTTGAAAATTAAATGGCATTTTTATCATAAAACTTGACTGTTTTGTTAAACCTGATCCAACTGTTGCCACGATCAAGAAGTCAACATTTCAGAACAGTTGACCATGAATGTTAAGGCCATCAACATCTGAACAATTCGGATTTTGATGGTCTACATGGCCTACTGATGATAGTCTTTCGATGGTCGACTGTAGAATGCGCCATTATTTTCCACGTTAATACACATTCGTGATTTATTAGCCTGATTTTCTATGTCGTATTGTCAATGAAAACCACACTACAACAGTCTATCGACCAACGGTAGATTAGGGGGGGGGGGAGATGGCAACAAAATCCGTTTTGGGATCCTAGAAAACCATTAAGACGATTTTTAGCCCCGTCAGATATTTATTTTTAATTAGGGCAATTGGCTTAGTTTGATAACCCCAACGGTAGATTTGGGGGGGGGGAGATGGCAACAAAATCCGTTTTGGGATCCTAGAAAACCATTAAGACGATTTTTAGCCACGTCAGATATTTATTTTTAATTAGGGCAATTGGCTTAGTTTGATAACCGATTGGATACATATGAGTGGGGATAAATGTGAATAAAAATTCAGTTATGTCTTAATTTGGAGGAGGGGTGCTGAGGGGTCAAAAACGCAAAAACGTTGCCCCTGTTTGGGCCAATCGGTAAAGAATCAAAAATTGAAAAAGGGTTTCCCCCATTTCGACCAGGGAAATGTGGCTCTTCCTTCCTTATCTTCGCAACAATTTGAGCAAAGAAATTGAAATTTGGTATGTACATTCAGTTGGGGCCCGTCTCGAGTTTTCAGCCTCACTTCGCTACCTCGCAACCCCAAATATGGGGTTTTTCGGTCGTTTTTTCTTATTTTTTTAATTCGTTCCTCGCATAACTTCCTTCCACATAGACGTAGGAACCTTTAATTAGGTATTGCTTGGCATTTTTTTTTTCATAACATTCAACTTTTTGCCAAACATAATCCAACAATCGACGATCAAGATGTCAACAGCTCGGAACAACAGACCTTTGCCAATGTCAAGACCATCAACATCCAGGCTATCGAGATCTGAACAATTCGGAGTTTGACTGTCCAGATTTTGATGGTCCACTGTAAAATGAGCTATTAAACATCTTCCGATCGTAAGGCGAATGCCACCATTTGCTGATTTTATACATTATCTCTGTAAAGATATTAATACACACATAGACATAGCATTGTCATCTTCAAAATAGATCTGAACGAAGGAAGGGGTTTTTGTGGTTCAGAAATGGAAAAAAACGATCTTTTTTTTTTTCGTAAATAATGCTAAAACATTCAACGGTGAGATTTCAGTTCCAAGTACGACACGTATATTTATTCGAAAATCAGCCGAATCGAAGAATTAAATTTTTTTCGTTTCACCTCAATAATATTACGTTCGTGAGCCTGGTACGATATTTTTCATACACATACGCCAAAGGTAACTAGGTATAGTCAATTAGCTTGAGTACGTACAATAGGAAGGTATGTAAATTTTTTCGGAAAGCGAATAAAATATTCAAAGGGTACGGACGCCGAGCGCGGATACATTCATCGGCGACAATAAGACTTAATGATATTTAGATTCAAATTAAACTGGCCGACCGCGAACTCGGGACCGGGACCAGGACTGGAGCAGCTGTTATTAGTGGCGTGTGCCAATCGCACGCGCGCCAGCCAGTCAGCCAGCGATTCGATCAAAATAATGCATACATAGTAGGTAGGTAGGTACGTATACCTAGACGAGAGAATAAAATACTAAAACAGATATAGGTACCTAAAAATAGATAGGTAGGTAAGTAAGTACGTAACAAAATGGATAATAATTTTTCTTACCAAAAAACCGGAAGTATTATCGAGCAAGCATCTAAATCTAACGGTGAAATTTCTTTCTAAAAGGTGACTATTTTCAGGTAGTATAGCTTCTTGTAACGTGATACCGGATTGCTCTGGTGGAAGAAACGAATTCCACATCAGTTGCCTTTGTAGTTCTTCGCGATCTTCCGAATGCACCAGTTCGTATACGGATTGATGCACGATATCTGACTGAAAATAAAAAAAACAAATTTCCACATCAAAAATGGCAATAAAAGCTCGCTTATATCGTACGTATTGGGTACAGTTGAAGATGGCGGTACCTAAACCCCATAAGCTTGTGAGTGCAGTTCAGTGCAGTGCACTGCATACTGCATATTCGGTAATAGATGTACCCGCCATTTATCTGGTCGCAATTCTCAAGTCGTAATATTACACAGACACATTATGAGATATGGTATACGCTATTCGAGTACGAATTGTCATACGTTTAGAACGACGTACTTGTGTACTTCTGTACGAGTAGATGTACACGTACACCTACACCTACAGGCACAGGTACAGAGTATATGAAAAAAAAATACGTAGCCTATACACGTATATAAATTAATCATCACCGCAACACCGTCGCGTATCTACGACGAAATTTCTTCAATAAAAATGGAATAATGCAGCTGTACATAATTAAGGCGAACTGTTTTACATAAATGCCTGCCAACGAATATATAGCCCAGCCGCAGGTGTATCGTATGTAATATGACAGCATCAACTATGTCAAAATACCACTCCACACGTACGAGAATACGAATTCACCTAGTTCGAAAATGGTTTTTAATCGTCGTATCGTCCTATTACCATTATTAATGTCGACAATAAAATAAAAGCACAAAACAATACAACCAGTAGAAACTAGAAAGTGCGACAGGGATAGGCTGAGAAGAGCAACGACGACGTAATTCTACAGCATTAACTACACAGCACACAAGTAGGTAGCTAGGTAATAGGTACTGGGTACTAACACTTCAACACATAAACACGTACCCAAGTAAACACACGCGCCTCATATCGAATCATATTACCTATTCGCAGAAAAACATTAGCGAAAATAAAATCGCGAACGGATGAGCATATGAAATTCACTCAAAACGTAAAGAATAGGCGACGTTTGAAGGAGTTAAGGTTGAGCTTGTCATATATGGTACTACCTATACCTTGGCTATGATTAAAAATTCATCGGTACGATAAATATTATTTTATAATAAGTATACGATCGACGAGTAGGTAATTATGTAAGGAGTACGTATTTAAGTGATCCCTTATGTGTTGACGGTTGCACGAAACAATTGATTAAAACAGAAACGGAAATGGCGAGATTCTCCAACATTTACGCTGGTGCAAGTCGATTAACTCGCTACAATTACATAGTATTTGTATATATTATACAAAGTAGTACAGCATATTAGAACACGTTACAAGAGTCAATAAAATTAATACACAATATCTACCTTCGAAATTCAGTTTTTCGAAGTTGGAACAGGCGAACAAACTTATAGAGACCTATCTTTTCGGTATTAAAGAATCAGATCAATCACAAGTGGTAATGCCAATGAGACATTTTCATAAAAATAAAATCAAACACCTTTCTATTTCAGAAAAAAAAACTTTCGAATACGGATAATGCTGAAATCAAAATTTTCAAATTTACAAAATAAATCTGAAAAATCATTAGAAGATAGCTTCTAATACCAGTCAATTCATATAGTTTTTAAATTCGACTTATTAGCAAATTTTATAAAATAGTTGAAAATAATTTAAAATTAGCCAAAACACTGACATATGGATGCGTAAAAAGTGACGAATATTGATCAAAGATCACGAAAAAATGGATAAAAGTTGACACGAATCATGAAACAAACCGTTAAAAATTTTGTAAAAATTTTAAAAAAATGGGTAAAAAGTGCTAAAAGTTGATCACAAGTCAAGAAAAGTCGTAAAATTCACTGAAAATTAAGTGAAGTACTCTCGACTGAATAAAAATTATAAAAAAAAAAAAAAACTTTGTAAAATAGATGAAAATTGACTACAATATGAAAGAAAAATTGTTAAAAATCATCGAAAATAAGATGAAAGTTTGATGAAAATGCGTGAAAAAAATTCAGATACTTTTCCTTTTCAAGGAAGAATTTTAGATTATGGATATGTAATGCTGAAAACGATGGATAAGTCGACATATTTTTTAAAAATATTTTTATAAATTTTTTCAACTGTCAATTTTTTTATTATTTTCAACATAGTAAGAGCAAAAGTTACCATTTTTTTTTTATTTTTCAAAATTTTTTATTAAAAACTTCAAAAATTAAAAATTAAAAACTTTTAATTCTTATTTTTAAATTTGTTTAAGTTTTACATATTTTTAATTGTTGATTTTTCTATTATTTTCAACATTAAGTGCAAAAGTCGACGATTTTTTTTGCAATCCATGTTGATATTTCAACATCAAGTGCAACAGGGATCAATTTTTTGAATTTTTAAATTTTTTAAATTAGATATTCATGTTAACATTTTAACATTAAGTGCAAAAATCATCAAATTGTTTTAAATTTTTAAAAATATCATTTCAACATAAATTGCAAAAATTATTCTTAAAACATTTTTCATCACGAGTTTTTAATAAAAAACTTGAAAAATAAAAAATCCATGTCAACATTTCACACTAAGTACAAAAATCATCAATTTTTTTTTGTTTTTCAATTTTTTGAATTTTTTTTCTTCAACATTAAGCGTAAAAATTATTTATAAACATCTTTCATCGCAAGTTTTTGATCAAAAACTTCAAAAATCAAAGAAAACGTTACACTTTTAAAGAATGGCCCAAACCCTAAGAAATATCCATGTCAAAAATGAAGAAAATCGATCAAAAATCATAAAAAACTGTTGAAAAATAAGCGAAACTTGACCGAAAATCGTTAAAAATCAATAAAAATTAGGTAAGAACTTGATAAAAATGAGTAAAAAGTTCAAACAATGGTTTAGAAATCACGGAAACACGTTGGAAATCGGATCAAAATTGACTCGAAACATGAAAAAAATCATCAAAAATAAGATAAAAGTTTGATGAAAATACGTAAAAAAAAATTAAGAAAGCTGATCAAAAATCACGAAAAAACGTTGAAAATTGGATAAGAATTGACCTAAAATATGAAAAAAAATTTTGAAAAATCACCGAAAATTTTGTAAAAGTTTTATAATAATTTATAAAAAGTGCGAAAAATGGCAACAAATCGTGAAAATCACTGAAAATGGGGTAGAAAATTTGACAAAATTGAGTAAAGGTAAAAAGTATAGAAAATTTGATCAAAAATCACGAAAAATTGTTGGAAAATGGATGAAAATTGACAAAAATTGGAAAAAAGTCGTTGAAAAAAATGATTAGAAATACATTAAAAATTTGTAACAAGTGCAAATAATAGTTCAGAAATCACAAAATAAAGATAAAATTTGCATGAAAATTAACCTAAATCATGAAAAAAAAATTTTCAAAAAATCATCGATTCGTAAGGTAAAAGCTTGATAAAATTTACGTTAAAAAAAATGCAGAAAATTGACCAAAAATCATGAAAAAAAAAAATTGAAAAATAGGTGAAAATTGACTTAAATCGAGAAATAATTGTCGAAAACCATCGAAAATTTTGTAAAAGCGGTTAAAAAGTGCAAACAATTGTTCAAAAATCACGAAAAAAAATGTTCAAAAAGGAGTGAAAATTGGCCTAAAATATGAAAGAATAGTTGAAAATCGTCGAAAACGGTGGGGGAGGGGAGGGGATTTGATAAAAACTGGGTAAAAACCAGGTAAAATATAAACGTAAATTAGGGAAAAAAATTGTTGAAAATTATAGAAAATTGAGTAAAAATTTAACGAAGTGGCTGAAAATTGATCTGAAGTACGAAAAAACCATTAAGAATAGATTTGCTGAAATGAGTAAAATGAGATGAAAATAGATCGGAAAATACCGAATAAATGTTTGATAAATTAATGAAAATCGACCTAAACAATGAAAACATTTCAACTCACCCATCGTCGTTTTTTACGCCACTGATACTGACTACAATGACTTAAAATCGACAGGTGGGCTTAGAATAACGACGATGACCTCGAATCAAAATTAAGTCCTGTCCAAATTTAAAAGCATAGATTGACGACAGATTAGATATGTTAAAGTGGCGTATGTGCGGGTATGTGGAGGAGGGATATTTGTTCAGCCAATCGATAGAGAATAGAAAGTTGTACAACATATCTAAAAGTCACCCTTCGACCTCAATTAGAAAGGTAGGTAGATACGAAGGGTCTCCTTTTTTTTCTTTTATTTATTTTGAAAAAAAAACTGCTTCGGGCATATCCCCTCTCTCAATTAACTGAGCTAACGTGTTGAAATTTGGTACGTAGATTTAGTAGGTGCGAGGTTTAGATTTTTCATTTCCATTGCTACTTCTCGTAGGCCCGAAAAAGCGATTTTCCGATCGGTTTATCTTACGTAGTATTCGAGTTTGTGGCACACCATCACCCCTTTCGATAGAGCTAGAACGTTGTAATTTGGTACGTAGCTTTTTGGTAGGGGTTTTAGGCGTGACTTTTGGCGGTTCCATCGATCCACTCCAAATTCAACCCCGACTACCGATCGAGAAAAAGCATCGCAGGGGGCCCTCTTTTGTTTATTCCATCAGACTAAAAACACAAGATAGTGCGACGCTGTTTCAAAACTAGGTTTTTATTTCGAATGGTGTTTGAGATTATGACTGGAAGATATACGCAGATACACATCCTTCGTACATATATGTCGTAAAAAGTACCAATAGAAGATAAAAAACACACGTGATAGGAATGATTTGATACTGGGCCAGACAGAGCGGAGTCAAGTCACCAAGCAGAAACAAAATAACACGTATTTGTTCGGTCTTGTACCTAAACTCATCTAATCGTATCGATTCGCATAGATACACAAATGTGATAATAATACACGAATAATTATACAAATACAATCATATACCTATATCATAAACAAGGTACTACGTAAATAAATGAACAAATAAATAAATAAATTTAAAAAAAAAAAGGTTTTTTTTTTTACAAGACACGTACTGCTCGGTGGCGGTCCGCGGTATCCGCGTAAATGTCGACAAGGAGGACGTTGTTGTTGACGATATAACTACGGATTCGGTAGCAAGTCTCGGTTCTCGCAGTCGATACAAGCGAAATGTTTATCAACAAAATCAACGATTTGATGGCCGTTTTAAAAGATATATCGTGACATCTCATCGTTTACCGCCGCATACAAGTAATAAAATACCGTCGTAAAAGTAGTCGTAAAAATCGATACGCTTTTCGACGAGTTTTGGCTACGATTGTGTGCGGTAAAGTATATACGCGTAATACATACGGTGGTATGTAGGTATATATGTTATGCATCGATGGTGAGATCAGAGGCTGATCGTATACATATATATATATATGTATATGCGAAATTGATGCGGCACCAGGCCACCCACTCTCCGTTATATTGATTTGGTTTGTTCGGCTTGCAGATGAGCTGTCCATCGCCCAGCGCTACCGTAGCTAAGATAATTTGCGAATTTGCTACATAGATTACGATCAGATCGGATGGTACACGGATCGAGTACCTTTTGCTGATGATATGCTCCGCCATGTCACGCCTCATGCCCCTTGGGTCTTCTGTACGCTTCGACGTACGCCACGAATATACACACTACATGGTATATTTCTATTACTTATACTCGTATATGTACGTACGTATGTATATTGATATGGCAGCGTATGGCCGCATATGTACCTACAACAGCATACGAACTACATCCGGTCAGCTGACTACCTTCGCTACCTATACTCGTATATAGGTATCTATAATATACGTACATAATGATGATCAAAAGCAAAGTACAGCACAGCAGGCTGACATAACGCTGACGTTCGAGCTCGAGCCACCGCCGCCGATTATAAACATTAAAAACTGCTAAACTACTCTAACGTAGGTGCCCCTTTACCATCGTATTCGTATATCTAGATCTAATCGACGTTTCAACTACCTCGTCGTATATATTACACATATAGCTTATCACAGGCGAGTCAGATACCAACCTACATACCTGCTAGAGTCGTTTCCGTAGCTACGACTTTTTCAGAGGTACGTCTGACAAGCTCGCACTTCTTCAAAGCTACGGTATCTAGCACCAAGACTCGCCCAAAATGTTTACAGTACTCTAATATGATGAGCATTATTTCATTGGTATCAATTCGCCGACGAGTTTACATTGTTTTTACAATTTTGGTCGTCCGAGGTCCTCCCTCGCTTATAACCAAACGTCTAAGGCAGATCCACTCAGCTCTACATCTCCGTTGTACAGTATTTAGGTAAATATAAATCGCATAAATTAACAATCTTAACCACGAACGTCTACTAGTAATGTAGAAAAATAAGCATTTCTCTTTAATCTTCAACTCTCAACATGTAACTGGTGCTTAGGCATGTACACTGCTTTATCGTTCACCATCGTATTCTAACACAGTATTCATACGTGTTTTTGATGAAACAATTTGCTGTCCGTTTGAAATGTTAATCATACTGATCAGCCAACAACAGCGCAGAAAAACGTTCAATTAAATGAATTATGTAGCTTGAAACAAATCTGTCTCGAAATACGTACGCACTGGTTCATTCGAACGCGTGAAAAAATCTTTTCAAATGAATATCATAACAGGTATATGCATTTGTATAGGTAGGTAGGTAAATAGGTACCAATTAATTCAATTACCTACATACTTACATACGTATGCATCAAAAATTGAAGAATTTACCATTTTTTGATACGCTCAAGATGAATTTGACCATGAAAACTATCGCAGATGAGCCAGTTCGTCAATAAATTCGTCAACACTAGTAAAAAAAAAAATTATAGATAAGTAGAACTGTTACATTCTAAATTTCAGATAAATCTGTTCAAATTTCGGAAATGGAACCAGTTTATTTTATTACTGGTTCACCTGAAACCAATTTTAGGGAAAAAATCGTTTTTAGTGTTGCGAAAAACGGCCGATTAATTACAAATTTTCATTATTGTTTCGATAAACTGGTTTTATTTTTTCAAAACTGGTTCATCTGCGGTATTTCTCACGGTCAGTTTCATTTTCTAGGTATTCAAAAATAGTAGTGTACCAATTTTCATGCAAATCCAGCTATATTTGCAAAATTAAACCGGTTCATCTTAAAAACTGGTTCATCTTGGAACCAGATTACCGTCGCCAATTTTCACGATCTTATTTGTTTTCTGCGCACCAAAAAATAGCTCTACACAGAGTTCAAATTTTGGAAATGAAGCCAGTTCATCACATTACTGGTTTACCTGGAACCGATTTTACAAAAGAATTCATTTTTAACGTCCCCAAACTGGCATGATTAGGAATTTTCAAAAATTATTTGCAAACTTTTATTTGTTGATAAACTGGTTTCTTTTTGAACCGGTTCATCTGCCATATTTTTCACGGTCAGTTTCGTTTTCAGCGAATCGAAAAATGATTATATACCAACTATCGCGAAAATTTGGTAAGATTTACAAAATTAAACCGGTTTATCTAGAAAGCAGTTCTCTTGCGACGATTTTTACGTTCAGATTGTGTTCTGCAACCTGAAAAACAGCTCTATACCAATTTTCATAAAAATACAGATAAAGTTATGAAACAAAACCGGTTCATCGTCGCCAATTTTCACGATCTTATTTGTTTTCTGCGCACCAAAAAATAGCTCTACACAGAGTTCAAATTTTGAAAATGAAACCAGTTCATCACATTACTGGTTCACCTGGAACCAATTTTACAAATTAATTCATTTTTAGCGTCCCAAAACTGGCATGATTAGGAATTTTCAAAAATTGTTTGCAGATTAATTTGTTGATAAACTGGTTCCTTTCGAACCGGTTCATCTGCCATATTTTTCACGGTCAGTTTCGTTTTCAGCGAATCAAAAAATAATAATATACCAATTATGGCGAAAATTGAGCAAGATTTACAAAATTAAACCGGTTCATCTAGAAAGCAGTTCTCTTGCGACGATTTTTACGTTCAGATTGTGTTCTGCAACCTGAAAAACAGCTCTATACCAATTTTCATAAAAATACAGATAAAGTTATGAAATAAAACCGGTTCATCGTCGCTAATTTTCACCATCATATTCGTTTTCTGCGATCCAAAAAATAACTCTTTACGAATTTTCACAAAAATCTAAGGTATGTCGTTTTCGGAAGAATATCCAAAAAATTAAAAAAATAGAAAAATGAAAAAAATTATAAAATAAAAAAATTTACAATTATAAAAAAAATAAAAATAAAGAATATCCAAAAAATTAAAAAAAAAAACAGAAAAATGGAAAAAAATTATAATATAAAAAAATTTATAATTATAAAAAAAATAAAAATGAAGTGCATTACGAGAATTATTATTTTTTTTTAATCCTGGGCGTTTATAATTGCTAAGATTTTTAGGCTCAATGTTTAAAAGGGGTCAGAAAAAAAAATTAAAAAATTAAATTTTGAAGTTTTTGATCAAAAACTCTCGATGAATAATGATCAATTGATTACGAATGATTTTTGCACTTAATGTTGAAATATTGACACGGATATGTTACGTACCCGTGGTCTAGAATTTTCCCCTGAAAAGTGCCTAAATTTTTTTTGAAGCTTCCAAAACCAGTTTCCAAGGTGGAGATTGGCTAAAAACCATTATCCAAGCCATCAAGTTTATGAAAATGAAGGAGGAACGAGTGTAAAATACATTTTATGACCAAATCAAGCTATTCTCGGGTACTTCTGTTTCTTAACGCGATTTTTTCGGTTATAATACGAAGAAAAACCAGGCTAAGCGAATAATGAAGAAGGACTGGAAGAAGCAAAAGCTATCAAAAAAGTCTGCTTTACGGACCTAAAAACATCAATAAAAAAACATTTTTGCGAATATCAGAAACTTTATTTTCGCTATCTCGGTCGTTTCCTACAGATGACTAAAATCGTTAAATTATCTCGATGCGAACCAAAATTATCATCAAATATTATCAGTATAAGTAAGAATAATCTTCGAGTTAAAATTCAGTCGGACATAAAACTTGAAAAGGAAGTCGAAAGGGATCAAAATAAAAAAAAAAAACGCAAAAAATGTTCCTTCTCAAACCAACGAATAGACAATCGAAAGTTGTACGACCCAACGAAGAATAAATGGTCAAAATGAATACAATATTCGAAGCTCAATTTCTAGCAGCAACTAGGAGGGAAAGAAGGGTGTTTTTTTTGTTGAAAATCTTATAGATTCATCGCTCAACACTACCTTAAAATGAAACATAAGCACGCAGATTTGGTGGTATGATTTAAATTTTCGAACCTTCGTGTAAGTTTTTGATTTTTGTTAAATTTCTGTCGAAAGATCCTGCATAACGATATGGGTTCGAGACGCGACAAATGGCAGCACAACAAATATTCAAACCACATCGACTACGAACAGCGCACACTAGCTCTCGTGTTAATTGAACCAGCTCGCGGACTAAAACTACATAGACATAACGAGTATTACGAAAATATGGTATAGCTGCTATTAGCCAAAGGTAGGAGGAGCAGTAAGAGCTCAAAGTACGGCGAATCTGGTTGATTCGTAAGCCGAGTAATTTTTCCATCGCTTGGCGGCCTCTTATGAGTAATTAATTAAGAAAAATGAATAAGTATGTATAAAAATAACATGCTCCAAAACATCCGTGTGAATAAATAGTAGACGAATTATGCAAAATATCCAGTCCGAGTACCACGTACCATCGCAGTATTAACGTTACGTTGATATAGGTACCAGATAAGGCAGCTAGTGCGCCATGCCAGGCCGCCACAGCTCGTACCTGGTCGTCGTAGTCGTACAGTAATTAACATACAAAATCTTACGTACACACGGTTTATACGCGCCGTACGAGTAAAATAATCTGCCAAAGGTAATATAAAAATAAAGGTAAACAAATGTAGCTACGATGTACCGGTCGAGTGGTCTTCCATTAGGATTTTCGAAATATCCGATTGACTGAAATTTCGAGTACGTACGTACGTACGTACGTTTTTGCACGACGAAATTGACCTTTAATCGTATAGGTTGAGGAGGGTACAGACGAAGACGCCGTTCTACACGATCGATTGGTCGTGGCTTGGACCTGAACTGCGATCGCATCGATATCGGTCAAAATACCGCAGACAACGTCGTCTCAGCGTCCGGTGCGAAACTGTATCGCAGAATATCGAATAGAGGGGGAGGGGGCAAAAAAAATCGCATGATACGGCCGACTATTTAGCTCTAGGTAGCTGCTAGGTGCTCGTTACAGTAGTACACTAAGGGGCGGGGAGGGGCGGTGCGGTGCGGTGCGGTACGATGTAGTGTATATGGCAGACAGAGAGAACTACCATTATAATAGCCAATAATATTTAGAGAAATTAACGTTTTCCAAAGCACGCGAACACGCACTCGTGATAGCACGAACCAGCTACTTCATTCATAAAAACGTCATTACGTCATGGATAGTGACCTGTTACATTATTAAATGCACCAAATCGAATAGCAATACAAAACGTCAACGTCAACCGCGCACAATGCAAAAAGCCCAACAACACAAACGTAACGTATTTATCATAACAACGTGTCTCGATTGCAATTTAATCAATTATCGACGAACCATCTCCCCGCCCTCCCCCTCCCCTCCCCCCTTCGCAGTACATATAATAACGAACATACGCAGGTATTTAGGTAGCAGGTACATGGTGCAATAGGAAGAGTACACTATCGAGTGCGAATGGTCGACGAGTGGACAGGTAGGCAGCTGCAGTACTAGTTCTATACGAGACAACCAATGTAACCAGCTCTCTTATCCGAAATATAGTTGAGAACCAAAAAATACTCGTTAATTTTGTTGTATGAAACCAATTTAAATCGATTCCCGCAAAAAATGGACGAAAAATTCCCGCACAACGCGAAGTAGTGAAAATAAACAGATTGGTCACCCCATCCCCTCCACCAAAATTAAGCAATGGAATACTCGCTTAAAAATAGCGATGTAATATATCAAAATAGGTCAAAATTTTGCACTGAATCCGAAAATCATCATCATTTTTTATTTCGACCCCCCTCCCTCCGCCCCGCGTTGGAGTTCTACCACCAAACTTGAATTTGAAGGGGAAACTGAAGAAGTGACACCATTTAAATGAAATGTAATTGTAATTTACGCAAATCAGGTAATTGTAGCTGATTAGCTTCAACTCTCATATGGTCTACCGGGGGGGGGGGGGGGGGGGGAGGAGGAGATATATCCACAGAAACCGTTCTGGAGCCGTAGAACACCATTGCGACCATTTTTGGCCATGTAAGGTATTTATTAGTTTGATTTTCTATGTCATTGTCGATGAAAATCAGGTTATCATCGGATGAGGGCAAACGAGAATATCAGCAATATGCGTTTTGGGAGCCTAGAAGTCCATTAAGACCATTAGACCATTTTTGGTCATGTTGGATATTTATTCATTTATCTATTTTTTTTTTTAAAACTAAATATCATTTGCTCAGCTCGACACCCACCAAAACCGATAAAATTTGGGAAATCGGCTTCGATTTGCGGCAGATTTAATATTTTGAAGCGGAGATGACCTCGGGCCAAAATTCGGTCATAACAAAATTTGGTAGAGGAGGTGCTGAGGCACTAAAATTGCAAAAATTGTGATTTTTTAAGCCAATCGATAGTTAATCTAAATTTGTATAACATATTCAAAAATTAGGTTCTTAGCTCAATTAGGAGGGAAGATATGAGGGTCTTCACCCTTTTTTGACCTTGAAAAAAGACTATTCTTCCCCTATCTTTCCTTCAAATTGAGCTAGGAAGTTGTAATTTGGTATGTAGACTTAGCAGAAGCCATAGATGTTCTTGGGAGGGGGGGGGGTTGACTTTTCAGCCTTATTGCACGTCGCAGCTCCAAAAAAGTGATTTTTTAGTCGTTCTCCCATATTTTTTGAGTTTGTTTCTCACATAACTCCCGTTCAAATTGAGCTAGGAAGTTGAAATTTGATACGTAGATTTAGTGCATACCATGGTTCATTTACTCAGTTCGACACCGTTAAAAATTGCTCAGCTTTGACCAACAGCCTTGAAATGTTATCGTATTGGATATATGTGTATGTGAGTGAGAATAAGCTTGGGCCAAAATTCAGTTTTGCCCAAATTTGGAGTAGGAAGCACTGAGTAATAAATATCGTAACATTTTTTTTGGAACAACTCAATAGTAAACCAAAAGTTGTACAACATATTCAAAAATGATCTTTGTACGTTGATTAGAAGGCGAGATGTAAGAGGTTTTTTCTTCTTTTTTGATCATGAAAGAGGTCAGTTCCTCGAGTAACTTTCCCTCCCTCCCTACCTTGAGTCAAGGGTCTGAAATTTGTCGTGCTGATTTGAAAGATGTTTGAGATGTGCCTTTGGGGGGGGGGGGGGGCTCAATTTTTAAGCCTTGTTGCACCTTCTTTTGTCCTTCTTGCATCCTTATAAAATTGGTTTTTGCTTAGGGCTAGGCTCGGTTTGGGCATGTATCTTTAGTAGGGGTCCTAGATGTACGTTCCATGTAGTCGAGTAAAGGCTGCTGCGTTATTAAATCAAAAAATAATTTATTTTCACTATGACAGAAAATTTCTGCAATATCAGGCTTAATTTATTATGTACAATTTTTTTTTTTTAATATTACGAGTATTCTTCAAATCAGATTTGTATACGCAGTTTTTTTCCTTTTTATTTATCTATTTATTTACAACGCAACGCGGGTATGTAGACTTGTTTACCTCTCTTCTTTTATCTTTTTACTCCTTGAGCATTATCTTTTTGAAATTCTAATTGTACATCGGCCAAAGATGATCCACGACTTTCAGGTAATAGGAAATACGCAATTACACCTAAAATACCGGAATTAATGGCTAAAACTACGTACATATCGTAAAGATGTAAATTTTTATTAATAAAATGATACGTTTGATAGGAAATGAGAGTTGAAATGGATTGACTTAAGATCGATAACGATCCTCCGAATCCTTTAATAGTTTGAGGGAACAATTCGGTTTTAATGGTACTATTAATCGGCTGTACCATACCATTGAAAAAAATTAAATACAAAATATTTCCAAGTACAAATAACCATTGGAAAATCTGGATTCCACTTTTGAAATAGATATAATCTGTGACAGCGGAAAAGGTATTCGAAAAAGTTATGGCAATAGCTCCGAATATAATAATCGTGCGACGAGGAAACCTTTCAATGTAGAACGTGGTAAATATATTAATTAAAAGTATGATAATTTGCATTATCAAAGTATAATATTTCTTCGGTACGAATTGGTTAGTTGGAATTATAGTGGTGACGTATGTGGTAATTAAATTCCTTCCGGTTCCGGTGGTGAAAAATTTTACCAAAGTGGATGCGAGTAGAGGACCTCTAGTGCTTTTTAATTTAATAAATGTCAACCAGTTGAGTTGCTCTTTGCGCGATTTCTCATTTTCTATGTACATTTTTAGATTCTCAAATTCGTCGTTTATTTCATCGATAGAACATCCTTGTCTTATTTTTATTAAACCTGCTTTGGCTTGGTCGTATTTCGATACGCTGATTAAAAAACTAGGTGTTTCCGACGCAATATTCACCGAAGCAAGGGCAACGAATGAAAGCGCTGCGATACTGCAAGCGAGTATTTTGTACGATGAAAATATCACGCTTATGATGGCCGGTAATATTACTCCAATCGATAGGAAAATTTGGTATAGGCTGCTTAGTTGTCCTCGTATGGCTGGAGAAGCTATCTCACCAATGAAGATTAAAGATGCCTCTTGTATTAGAGCTTGACCGACTCCTAGAGTGAATCTGGAAATATAAAATATATAGGTTTGGTACATTGAAGCGAAGTGATTGAAGATGAAGGCAAATGCATTATTTTAGAATAATTCCAAGAGTGTGATATTACAGCGAAATGCTAATTTATCTTTAAAAAATGTCACCAAGGCCGTTTCAATCTATATCAATTAGGAAAATTAATTATGACCTAGGAGAAAAATATTTTCAATTTAGCAAAATTATTGTATAAGTGTAGCTCCTTCAATATGAAAATTATGCAAATCTATTTCCACGGACTTTATATTGGATGCATAAACATTCAATACAAGGTATTACCTTTTTAGTACACTCAGCATATATTTTTATTATTTCTATAAAAATTTTCAATAAAGCTTTTTCTTTTAAAGAATTTTGACAATTCAAATCAATTTTTCATCATTTTGAAGCATAAAAATCACATTTTAACACTTTTTTATCAATTTTTCAGGATTTTTATTAATTTTTCATGTTCTATTTTAACGTTTTTTCTTCAATTTTTTAACGTGTTTCGACGATTTTCATCAATTTTTCACACTTTTTGAGCGTAAAAATGATGTTTTATCACCTTTTTTGTCCAACAATTTTCATAAATTTTTCACGATTTTGAAGTAAAAAAATTACATTGCAACATTTTGCAAGGATTTTCCAACGTTTTCTAATGATTTTCATCTTTTTTATTTTCGATTTTTGAACATGAAAATGACATTATAATGCTTTTTCAGTATTTTTTTTATAATTTCCATCAATTTTTGATGTTTTTGATACACAAAAATGACATGCTGGCGGTTTTTTCTTCGATTTTTCAACGCCTTTCAACAATTTTCATGTGATTTTTGAACATAAAAATTACATTTTAACACTTTTTCATCAATTTTTCAATAATTTTTAACGTTTTTAAAGGATGAAACTGACATTGTATCGTTTTCTATCGAATTTTTCCTCATTTTCCGACAATTTTCATCGTTTTTTCGCGATTTTTGAACATAACAATAACGTTTTAACATTTTTTGACTATTTTCAACAATTTCTTGTGGTTTTCAACGCTTTTTCATCAGTTTTTCATCGCTTTCCAACAATTTATTACGTTTTCAAAGCATAAAAATGACATTGTAACGTTTATCCTCAAATTTTTTAACATTTACCGACAATTTTCATCGTTTTTTTTTTGTAATTTTTGAACATATATTACATTTTGAAGTTTTTTGACAATTTTTATCGCTTTCCCGTGGTTTTTTGATCATGAAAATGCCATTTTAATGATTTTCCATCAATTTTTTACGATTTTGAACGTAAGGAAGACATTTTGAAGCTTTTTTCATACTTTTTTTTTCAATTTTCATCAATTTTTTGAACTTATTTTGGCAATTTTTATCTTCTATTCGCGAATTTTGAGCATAAAAATAACATTTTAATGTTTTACAACAATTTTAATGACTTTGAATCATAAAAATGATATTTCGAGGATTTTTCCATGGTTTTATAACATTTTTTGACTATTTTCGCCAATTTTCAAGATTTTGGAACATAAAAATGTCATTTTAAGGAGTCCCCTTTTTGTTTTCGAAATTTTACATATAACTGGGAGGGGGGTAAAGGGGCAATGCGAAAATTTCGAAAAAATTCTTTACGTAAATTGTGATTTTGAATGGTGGATCTTATAATAGGCAACTTTTGCTGCATTTTTGGTTATGTACAAAATTTGCATATCTTGATAATTTGAAGGAGCTTATAAAATTCAAACGAATGCTGCCCCTTCAATAATGAACATAGGCGAAACAAGTATATGACAAAATTTATGGGAAAAACTTTTCTCTATAAGGTCTGTCACTTGAATTGATGAATGGATCAAAATTCTGAAATTGTTCATTGGTTATATTTTTAGATTCCTGTACAGCGCTACCTATGGGGAAATGGGAGACTTCGAGCAATACCGTTGAACTCGCATACACCCATACTACCCTCTATGCTAATATAATTTCATTTCTTTACTCTGTGACACCTATGCCAGGAGCATTTGATCTTCTACCAATGGGCCTAAAAGTAAACAATTTCTGCCCCTTTTTACTTCCCTTAACAAATTTTTAACATGACTGAAATTCAGCTGCTCGTGATCTTCGCTCAAAAGCCAAAAATATTATTTAACATACAAAATTTTCTCGTGGAATTACTCTGCAATAAAATCTTATAATCACCATATCCTTCGTATGCTTACTGTAGGGTGTAAATCATTAATAATGAAGTACTCGATGAGAGTCCTAGCCAAGATATGAAATTTAAAAAAGCTACACCAATTATAACTTTCTTTCTTCCATATTTGTCGACTATGACTCCTCCCGGAATTGAAAATACTAGTTTTCCAATTTGGCTGAGCGATGCAATTAAATCGCATTGAGAAAACGTTGCATGCACTTCGTGTCCATTCATTAAAAAATAAATCGCGTTCGGAAGCCACCCTATGGCACATCCCATCATCAGAACGTTCAAACTTACTAAAAGATTAAAAATAAATAAATTATCTTCGAATATTGGAAAACAATTTGCTCTCTGAAAACATGCGTACACATACACACATCTTAATTTGACCTCTTTCGTTACAAAAAATTCTACTAACACTCAAAATCTGTCCTATAGACGATGATAAGTTTTTCGTTTTGAATTATGAAAAATGTATCGAATCGAAATTTCACAGATAAATATCTATAAAATTCTATATATTATTTGTGTAATGTTTAATCAGTAAACTCACCTGGGATTAATGTTATTAGCTGACTTCTTATTGCTTCTGTAGGAACTTTCTGCATTATGTTAGTTTTTTCCGTACAAAAAAAATACACGTACCACTTTATCACAGATTAACGCCGCAATACTGCATTAGATTAATTTCGTCTCGTAGTCTATCGAAGGTTAAATGAAATTTTATTGCTATTTGATTACTTTGAAATTAACAAAACATTACAGCGTAATTATATCAGTGAAAAAATTAATCTGGTAAATTTCACTTGAGATTTCTATTTCTATTTCTGACAATTGTGTTACCGCTGGTTCTTTGTTTTCTTATTGCATTTCATCAAAAATTTTAATAAATAAATTGTTATTCATTTCCATATTTTTTTCTTACTTTACATTTATTTTTCACGACTCTGTTGGGGCACTCTGTAACACGTTTTTATCATTATGTAGTTGTGGTATCTGTACGATATTTGTTTGTGAATTTATTCTAATTTATTTTTAAAAAATTGGTTACGATTTTTTTTTGGATTTGACATTATTTGTTGAACTTGATCACCTTGATTCAAACTGCAAAAAAAAAACTCAAATGTGAGATATATATTCTCAAATCAATCAAGAGGTAATAGTCATCATGATCGTACTGCTGCCAGCAAAGTGCGCCATTCATCATGGGTCCTGCGCCTTCTTCGATGCCAAAGCGACTGATCCCATTCACGCTTTTATTGTGTCAGTCTATCTGGTAGGAGATCTCCTTCTCTCTCTTGAGCCAGGTACTTTGCCGAAGGGAATGTCCTTTTCTAGAATCTCCTCGTTTCTTCTGGCCACATGTCCAAAATATCCCATGATGCGCTTCTCGCATAGAACACTCAGCCGTAGTGGCTCCTCTGGTTCTTCAACGATTGACTTACTTGTCCTCTGCGCTGTCCATGGAATCTTCAACATTTTTCTCCAGACCAACACATCGAAGATATCTATTCTTGCTTTTGTTATCTGCCTGCAATGTCCATGTTTCTGCCGCATACAAAAAGACAGGGTTTTGATTGCATGTGACATTCAGTAGTCTGGTCATCGCTGATTTTCTCAAAGCAATTTGGCACCCCATTTTTGCCGAAGATCCACCATTGGCATCTATATTAGGGCCTAAGTAAACAAAAGTGTCGATTTTCTCATATTCTTTCAGAAAAGAAATCCAGTTTGATCTGTAACCATAATTTTAGTGTCTGGAGCGTTGACGCGAAGTTACAGTTCTTTGCTTACTGCTTTCACTCAATTGATTAGCTCCATCAACTCCTCTTCATCTGCTGCGACCAAGGTAGTGTCGTCTGCATCTCCTGAAACCCCCTGAAACTCCTCTGTTCCAGTCTTCGAGTGCCCGTTATATGATATATTCGCCATATATCCTGAAGAGCAGAAGAGACATTATACATCCTTGTCTCACTCCTCTCTCTGCCCGAAAGGTATGGGTATATTTTTCACCAGCATCGAGTTGCATTTGTATAGCAATTTTACCAGCTCCACAATGTGAGCTGGAACACACATTTTTTTTTTTTTTTTAGTATGTAGTACAGTCTTTTCCAGTTCACGCAGTCGAAGGCTTTAGCATAATCTATGAAGCATAATACAGCAGGTGTGTTGAATTCTCTGCGTTTCTCGATGATTTGACATACATTAAAAATTGGTTCTCTTATGCCACTTTCAGGCATGAAACCAGCTCGCTCTAGTGGTATTTCATTGCCTAGGTGCCACACTATCTTGACTGCTTTTTCTTTCAGTGCCTGTCATATTTCCGCTTCTATATCATCAGATCCTGGCGCTTTTCATTTCTTTGTCACTTTTATAGTCTCCTCAACTTCGTCAGTCATGATAGGAGGTTCTCCTTCGCTGGTCACTTCTGTGCTGGGACCATATCATTTCTTGACTCGGCATCTTCGTCTTAGTATAGCTGCGCACAGTATTCTCTCCAATTATCTAGGATGTCAGTACTATCCCATACTACTGTTCCATCATCCTTCTTGATTTCACGAGTTCTTGATTTGAAATCTCTTGTAATTTGTTGTATTTTCTTGAACACTGCACTGGCTTCTCCATGATCAGAGTCCTCTTGGATTTTATCGCAGGTTTGGTTTAGGACTAGAGATGGTGATATTTGATCAAAATATTGATATTTGGTATAAAAGATATCAAAATGGAGATATCGATATCACTGATATTGTTATCCGATAATTGGAAAATGTTGCTTCAGGGATACATCAAATTTTGTTATTCCAAAGGGCTTAATTGAGAAACAATAACAAATGCAGTTTAAGTTTTAGAAGAATTTAGGTTTTAGCAGTTTTTGTTAAAAAGTTGAAAATTTTTGAAAACGATCTCAGATTTTCATAAAAAAATTCAGATCAAAATCTTTTAAATTTGAAATGTTATTTTTACAATTCAAAATCGAAGAAAAAATGATTTAAAATGCCATTATGTAACAAAAATACGTGACATATTACAATCATAAGAATTGATTCCTAATCAGGATTGCGAGTAGGAAGGGTTTAACGGTGCTAAAAAAATTGAAACCCCCATAAGGCCCGTTTAGGGTCTCTACTAAATGTACATACTTAATTTCAAGTTCCTAGCTAAATTTTGAGGGGAGTTATGTAAGGAACAAACTCAAAAAACTCAAAAAGTGAGAAAACCTGACCAGAACACTACTTTTTTGGGGCTGTGAGGGGGTGAAATGGGGCTGAAAAGTTGGAACTGCTAAAAAGCACGCCCAGGGCCCCAGCTATATGTACATACCAAATTTCAACATCCTAGCTCAATTTGGTGAAGAGATAAGGGAGGAATAGCTGTTTTCAGCGTCAAAAAGGGGGAAAACCCTGATATCTCCCCTCCTAATTGACTTAGGAAGTTGATTTTTGTATATGTTATACAACTTTTGATTTTCTACCAATTGGCTTAACAAGGGGCAATTTTTGCGTATTTGGCTCCTCAGCACCCTCTCCCCTAAATTGAGGCATACCTGAATTTTGATCCAAGTTCAT
This sequence comes from Ferrisia virgata, assembly GCA_900060175.1. Classification (NCBI taxonomy): domain Eukaryota; kingdom Metazoa; phylum Arthropoda; class Insecta; order Hemiptera; family Pseudococcidae; genus Ferrisia; species Ferrisia virgata. Next base: position 24,580 of record FIZR01008623.1, read on the forward strand.
CCCCACTCATATATATCTAATCTGCCACCAAACTGAGCTGATTGACCCAATTTGAGCAATTTTGGTGGGTATCGAACGGAGTAAATGGTTTTAATGTTATGGGGAAAAAAATAATGAAAATGATGAAAATGAAAATAAATATCTGACATGCCTAAAAATCGTCTTAATGGTCTTAAAGGATCCCAAAACGGTTTTTGGTGGTATGCCCCCCCCCCATCCGTGGTTGGTCGGATAGCCTGGTTTTCATTAACAATACGGCATAGAAAATTAAGCTGAAAAACATAAAAATTTATCGAATTTTGATATTCAGTAAAAAATATCGATACCTAGGAATATCGAAAAGAAATCTCTATTCAGGAATGCTTCTCTGTCCCTTCTACAGCATTTTTGATCTTTTCTGTTCTGCAAGCGATACTCTTGATAAGGTATGAAATATTCTGAATAATTTCACATCATTCGTTTACCAATACCTGTAATTTTCATACTTCCATTGGCCAGGCTTTGGATGGGAAAAAAAATCAAAAATGAGTACACCAATAATTTTTACTCTTCTGTTACTTGACATCAAATGGAAAATCACGTTTGGAAAGCGTTCACTATTCGCCCCAGTGTATTAACATTTGCAATACTTTTGCCTCTATCGGTGCATTAGACATACATATGAACACGCACTGCATTCAAACACGACATAATTTGCTTGATGTAGCCGACAAACTGACGTGTACATTTGCCTTCATTCTAATAAGTATGCAAATTTTTCACACGAGTTGATAAAATTGCATAATTAACGCCGTATTTTGCGATCGCGACCGATTACTAAATGCTTGTTTGTTGCTGTGCTACCATGCTATGTGCCGTTACGTTACGTTTCGTTTCGTTACCGTATGCGAGCGAATAACATTTACCACACAGAGAAAGCCTTTTTTCCCCCTACGAACTTTCGAGTGCTAATAAAATCGCATAATTAACGCTATAAGTACGCCGAGATGCATATCATTTTACCAATGTAAATCATACGTTAATTAAAATATTACGCTAGGCTGCTTACACGTGGGTACATATTGCATAGTTTTACGTACGTATCTCGTGTTTGAACGTACAGTAGGTATTTTTCTAAATAAACATATGTACGTCTACGTGCGTCCATGTATACGAATACGCCAATCTACCTACCCGTACGAGTTAGCAACAAAGGTGTCTGCTCGGTTAAGAATAGTTTTAAATTAGGTTATACAGGCTTCGGTTTTCGTATTTTGAAGTACCTCTACCTACATGTACGAAGCGTTCGTTCCATTCGTTGTGTATAACCTTCTGTATCACTAATTAGCAGCTTTATATGTACGGTTGGGAAGTAGCCTGCCGAATATGTGATTTAAAAGCGTATTATAAGTACTTGATTTAATTTGGCAGATTATTTTTTTCAACTTTGATACCTTATAGTATTTGGTAGGTGTCATGGTTGAATGGTTGGGGCATTTTTTTTTTACTACAGAAATTAACGTAATTTGGCCCTTTAATCAAAAGTCTCTGTGGGGCTTAGAATCGTATCATTATTGCACCAGGAAGCAGAAGGTAAAAATACTCATATTTTGATACCCTACTTGAAAATTTTGTTAATGTTGAATGTTAACCTTTCACTTTCTCCGCACTGACCATATGATACTTGGAATCAAATCTGTATCACATTTGTAATGAGCAGATATAATTAAAAGTATTTTGATACCCCGCATGAAAATTAAATTTTGCATTTTGACCCTTCCCCCTCTCATTCCTGATCATAGGAGACTTGGGATCAAATCTATATCACAATCATAATCAGAGGATAAAATTGCCATTATCTTGGTACCCCACTTAAAAATTGCCAATTTTGAATTTTGATCCTTCACCCCCCTCCCTTTCCCTCCTGATAATATGGGACTTGGAATCAAATCTATGTCGCATTTGTAATAAGAGAGTAAAATTATCGGTATTTTGATACCAAACTCGAAAATATTGTCAATTATGAATTTTGACCTTTTACTCTCTCCCTGCTGACGACCATGGGTGACTTGGAATCAAATCTACATCATATTCGTAATCAGAGGATAAAATTACTAGTATTTTGATACCCCACTCGAAAATATCGCCAATTTTGAATTTTGACCATTCCCCTCCACCCTCATGATCATATGGAACTTTGGATCAATTCAATATCACATTTGTAACTAGAGGATAAAATTACCAGTATTTTGATACCCCACTTGAAAATTTTGTTAATTTTGACTTTTGACCCTCCACTCTCTCCCTACTGACCATGGGTGACTTGGAATCAAATCTATATCACATTCGTAATCAGCGGATAAAATTACTAGTATTTTGATAACCCACTCCAGAATATTGTCCATTTTGAATTTTGACCATCCCCCCTCCCCTCCACCCTACTGACCATATGGAACTTTGAATCAATTCTATATCACATTTGTAATTAGAGGATAAAATTATCGGTACTTTGATATCCTACTCGAAAATATTACCAAATTTTAATTTTGCCTCACACAATGCCCTGTCCCATAGGATTTATAGGTCAAATGCTATCGTATACTATTTTTGGAATTTTGGCCACGTAATTCTTCCTTATTTTCTGTTTTGCGTATTGCGATGCACTATACTAGCGCTCTCAGTGTCTTTATATCAGAGTTAAAATGAGCCATCTGTTGAATAAAGTTAGTTAGGTATAAAAATTGCCTGACTCTTGAATATGAAAGAAAGTTTGAATTTTAATGCATTAAAATCACGTTTACAACTCCAGGTGAAAAAGTCAATGAGGCAGCTGCGTTCACAAAGCGTTTGAACTAGCTCCACCAGAAATTCGTTCACCTCGTTCTCCCCTTTCCAAAAACCACACGATGTGCTACCATGCGCGGTGTCCTACTGATGGGCTATGAATAATTTGCCTAACAACGCGACAACCTAGACCACAGGAGTATGGGTAGGTGTGCCGATCTTGTAGTTTGAAGGAGTAAAATTATATGCTAGTAAGTGTTATTTTTCACTTGATTTTCTATGCCATATTGTCAATGAAAACCAGATCATTACGGTCTATCGCCTTACGGTGGATAAGGGGGAGAAGGAGTATGAGTAAATCCGTTTCGGGATCCTGCAAAACCATTGCGACCATTTTTGGCCGTATCGCATACTTATTTTTATTTATTTATTTATTTTTTCTTCTTCAAAATTGAAAACTTATTTGCTTAACTCGTCGATTGGCGTGCATTTTGATATTCTGGAGTGGGGATGACCTCGGGTCAAAATTCAGTTGTACTCAAATTTAGGGGAGGGGGTGCTAAGAGACTAAATACTAAAAAATCGTTCCTTTTTAAACCAATAGATAATGTGAAGTTGTATAAAGTATCCAAGAAATTGGCGTCCTAGGTGAGTTACAAGTGAAGATCTAGGGTTCTTCTCCCCTTTGACCTTGAAAAATGGCTTCTCCTCCCTTATTGCTCTTTCAGATCGAGCGTGGAAGTTATCACAAAGCGATGAGGGCCTTCATTTGGCTTCGGATTTGATGTATATGACTGTTAACGACTTCGGGCCAAAATTCAATGATGCTTAAATTTGGGGGACGGGTACAAAGGGGCTAAAGTCGCAAAAATTGTCCGTTTTTAAACCAATTGATAGAGAATCAAAGGCTATACAACGTTTCCAAAAATTAGCCTCCTGCGTTAATTGGAAGAAGAGAAATGGGGGGGGAGCAGGTAAGTTGATTTTTTGGCCTCGAAAACAGGCTGTTCTACGCATATTGCCCCTCCAAATCGAGGTATGTTGTTAAAATTTGAAATTTGGCATGTACAGTTAGTAACGCTCCTGCATGCCCCGTTTGGGCGAGGGGGTGTGATTTCTACTTTTCACCTTTATTGCACTCCCTTAAAGCCCTGCAAAAGTGAGTTTTTGGCAGATTTTCTTCTTTTTCAGGTTTGCTCCGCGTATATCTCTTCTCTGAATTCGGTTATGTGATTGAAATTTAGTATGTAAATTTAGAGGAATGTCCTGGACGTGTCTTTTATAGATTTCAGTTATTTATTTCAATGAAAAAACATGGCAGAGTGTTTCTTTTCAGTCTGATTTTCTATGTCATATTGTCGATGAAAACCAGGGTGTTATGGTCTATCGGCATATGGCGTATGAGGGGACGATATCAACAAATTCCGTTTTCAGGTCCTAGATGACCGTTACGACCATCTTCGACTGTGTCAAACAATAATTTACTTCCCCCTCCTGCCCCTACACCCAAAACAGAAAATCATTTGTTCACCTCGATACCAATCAAAATCGATCAAATTTAAAAAATAGGCTTCGATTAGTGGTGGATTTGATATGCTGGAGTGGGGATGACCTCCGATCAAACAAATTTAGAGGAGGGGGCTTTGAAGGGGTAAAATAACAAAAATTGTTCTTTTTTGAGCCAATCGATAGACAATCCAAAGTTGTAAAACATATTCAGGAATCCGCGTCCTAGGTCAATTAGGAGTGAAGATTTAGGGTTCTTCCTCCATTTGACCTTGAAAAAGGGCTTTTCCTACCCTATCGATCTTTCAAATCAAACTAGGAACTATCACAAAGCGATATTTTTTTTTTCATTTTTATGCTATGATTGGACTATTTTCAATATTTTTTAATTTAGAGAAAAATCAGACAGAATGTTTGTTGAAGTTCATCGAACTACGTAAAACAAGTTTAGTCAAGTTGTATGAATATTCAAAATCAAGTTAGGCCCTAACACGGTGAAGGGGTTGGGATATGGTATTTCCATGTTAGTGTGTGATCTCCCCTTACGAAAGTTGGAATGGCATATCTATAAGCATCTGTTTGATTTAGTTGCAGCATTTTGAGACAAATTGTGTAGAATACTCAGTATGATTGGAAATGATTAAGGTTATTTTGGAAAATTTTCAAAAAGATTAACAATGTTCGCCTTACAGTCTGTGGATTAAACATATGCTCGGCAAAAAATCATTTTTTGTCACTTCGGGACACTCTGTATAACTTCCTTAATTACCTATTCAAGTTGATTAAAATTTATATAAGTTTTTCTGGCAAAATGAGTCATATTTATAATATCCAATACTGATTTAGATTAATGGATGGCTACAAACTGAATTTAAAACATTTACTCTTCGACTGTCTGTCGAGAAATTTCTCAAACCTAATTATCAATACTAAAAAAAAAAAAAATGTAAATATTTACATAAAAAATTATAAAACCATATTTTTTTGGGCTTCGCATGCTAAAAAAATTCAAACCTTATCATTAAAGAAAAAAAGAAAATGCAACAACGTGGGCTATGTGAACTTTGAACTAACGGGTGAAAAGGTACAAAGAATATTAAATATTTGCGAAAAATACGAGGTCACATATTTCCCCTTTTTCCATTCGTCACTCAAGTCAACATCTTTGTAAACACGTAGGGTACCTTTACCTAACCAAAAACATATCAAAAGTTAATCAATATCGTTGTAATAACTCATGTCGTTGGAAAATATGACGAATTGTCGCCGGCGCATTTGTTTGCGTTTCCTCGTACGTAATATTATTCGTATAAACCGAAAAAGGCCTTCAGTCACAACTTTTTTTTTTTTTTTTATAGCTTAAACGTAAACTTATAGTACAAATGTACGTAGTGTACGTGTACGTACTACGTACTGTGGGCTCATTTGAACTCGCAAAGCCGCCTTTTTCCTTTCATCCAGCTACAAGCATCCTGCTTACTCTGCCTAATTATCTACGATCAAAGTATTTCTCGAGTATTCTGCTCTTAAAATGTTTACCTTTTTTTTTTGTACCACTGCTGTATTCATTATGTATTTAAATCTCATGTTGAATACTTACTTCGTAACGAAGAGGGCTATTCTGGGGTATAGAATTTTTAAAATCTTATTTACCTTATAAGTATAGATAGGTAGGTAGTAGGTAGGTAGGTAGGTACTCAAAACTAAAGATGAGCGAATCCATAATTGTATTTTTCCTTTCGCCTGATACGTACCTATAAGAAAGCTTCCTTAATGGTGTAGGTTTTCATATAAAAACGAAACACGATGTCAGTTTTTATAACGAGATGACGTATTTCGACAATAAATGTAACTTATGAACTTTATATGTGTACAGGTTTTATGTCTCATTTCGTTGATGAAAGTTAATGTGGTAGACATTTTTAAACATTGTGACATTTGTGATTACTTATACCTACGGCAACTTTCGTTGAAAGTTGTAACTTTTAACAAAATGTGTGACTTTTTCTACCGCAAGACATAAATTAAAAAAAATTGTAGATCGAGCTTTTCATAACCGAATACGTGGTTTAGATTTATAAACATCTAGGTGAATTTTTTCGTTTTTACTTTAAAGTTTAATTTTGTGTGGAAAATTCATATTGATGTTAGAAAGTTATATTCTACGACCTGAAAATGGCTGTGAAAGGAGGGGTGTATGACATACAGAGAAAGAAATGTTTAAATTTATAATTTTTCAAACCGACGAAAATATAACTATTTGAGTCAGGAAGGGGAAAGGAAGCCAGGGGTTGCTGAGGGACAAAAATCACAAAAATTATTCCTTTTTATGCCAATCAATAAAGAATCAAAAGTTGTATAACATATTCAAAAGTCAGCCTCGTAGAGCAATCAAGAGGGAATATATGGTGATTTCCTCCTTTTTGAAATTGAAAAAGAGATTTTCCTTCCTTATCATCCCTCCAAACTGAGTGAAGAAGACTACTCAGCTCGATACCGACCAAAATCCTTCAAATTCGGCCAATAAATTCAGGTTAGTACCAAATCAGGTATATATGAGTGGGAATGGCCTGAATTCGAAGGAGGGGCTGCTAAGGGACAAAAATCATCAAAATTGTTAGTTTCGAAACCAACTGACAGAGGATTCAAAGTCGTATAAAATATCCAAAAATCAGGCTTTCAAGTCAATTAGGAAGGAAGCTATGGGATGTTCCCCTCCTTTTGAGCGTTAAAAAAGATAATTTTTCACCATCTCCCCATGAAATTGAGTTGCAAGGTTGAAATTTGATATGTATATTTAGTGGAGGTCTTCGATGGTTTTTTGAAGGTTTCGAATATTTTACTCTGGTGCATTCCCTCACACCTCCGAAGAAGTCGCTTTTTGAACAATTTTTCATATTTTTGTAGTTTTCTCTTTCCATATCTCCTCTCCGAATTAAGCCAGTGGGTTGAAATTTGATATGTAGATTTAGTATGGTTTCTAGATGTTTCTGTAGGAGGTTTCGACTTTTCAACCTTATTGTATCTCCTAAGGTTCTAAAAAAGTTGTTTTTGAACAAGTTTGCTTATTTTTTGAGTTTGCCCTTTCCAAATTTTCTCTCCAAATTGAGCTAGAGGGTTGAAATTTGATATGTATATTTAGTATGGGTTCTAGATATGTTTTCAGGAGGTTTCGACTATTTAGCTCTATTGCGCCTCCTCAAAGTCCTAAAAAAGTAGTTTTTATGTTTTGAGTTTTCCCTTCCCATATCTCTCCTCCAAATTGAGCAAGAGGTTTGAAGTTTGATCTGTGGAATTCAATGTTGGTTCTAGATGGTGTCTTTAGGAGGTTTCGATTTTTCAGTTCTATAACATCTCCTCAGAGTCCTAAAAAAGTAGTTTTTAAATAACTTTGCCTATTTTTTGAGTTTGTCTTCCCATATCTCCCCTCTAAATTGAGCAGAAGGTTTGAAATTTTGTCTGTAAATTTAATTTTGGCTCTAGATAGTGTCTTTTGGAGGTTTCGGCTCTTCAGCTCTATCGCATCTCCTCAAGTTCCCAAAAAAGTAGTTTTTGGACAAATTTGCTTATTTTTTGAGTTTGCCCTTCCCATATCTCTTCTCCAAATTGAGCTAAACAGTTGAAATTTGATATGTAGATTTAGTATGGACTCTAGATATGCCTTTAGGAGGTTTAGACTCTTCAGCCCTATTACATCTCAAAGCCCTAAAAAAGTAGTTTTTGAACAAGTTTGTTTATTTTTTTGAGTTTTCCCTTCCCATATCTCCCCTCCAAATTAAGCAAGAGGTTTGAAATTTGATATATGAATTTAATTTGGGCTCTAGACGCGTCTTTAGGAGGTTTCAACTTTTTAGCCATATTGCATCCCTTTAAGGCTTCAAGAAAGTAGTTTTTGGACAAGTTGGCTTATTTTTTAAGTTTGTGCTTCCAATATCTCCCCTCCAAATTAAACTAGAGGGTTTAAATTTGGTGTATTCATTCAGTCGAGGTCGTAGAAATCCATTTTGGAAGTTTTGTTTTTTCAGCCTCATTACACCTCCCCACAGCACAAAAAAAGTAATTTTTCAGAGTATTGTGTTTCATTTTCGAGTTTACTTTTCTTATATCTCTTTTCCAAATTAAAGTAGGATTCGCCATTCTATTTATACGTATAAACAGCAGTAGACCAGTTTGAATATTTAGCATAATCGTCGTTTTGATAATAACTTCATCTTCCTCATGGAATATATTTATGTATTAGATACAGAAAGACCCACAGTCAATTTATGTGCTTACTTCCCATTTACTTTGCAACATTCGACTAATATATTTTTTTCTGTTATTCTGTTTCAGGTATGTTGACTTCACCACTAAGAAACCACTATTCGAAAAAAAGTACTCAAATTATTCTACTACAGTAAGTTTTTTTATCACAAACAAACTTCGAATAATCATTAGATATGTATACCTTTTGGGGATTTCAGCTGTTTATTTCACTATCTACCTTCACCTTTACCCCTACCCCTACCACCGATCAAGAAAAAACGTCATATAACGCTCCTTTTGTTTATTTCACGAATGAAACAATTCACGTATCTCTTTAATTTTACAAAAATCAGTCCTAAGAAGCAATACATTGCGGTGTAAATCAACTTTTGAAATTTAACAACATGAAAATTAATGAAATTTTTGTTTTAATTTTAACTAAATTTTATTCACAACAATTTCCCGAACTTTCGATTCGAGTAAAGATAAAATATAACATTTAAAAATACGTCTTGGCAAAATTGTTCAGACTCGCGACAACATAAAACTATTAAAACAAGAAATGTTCTCGCAAAAGTCTGACAATTTTTTCAACCAACATTACGCAAAATTATTTTCAAGGGAAAAGGAACAAATGAAATTAGTTGCGTGGAAAATTTCCAAAATTTATTATTATCAAGTACAACAGGGGACCAAAAAATTTCTCGAATTTTTCACGCTACAAAAAATTTAATACTTCTCAACTTTTTCGTATCCTTTGGAGAGAATATTTTCGCCAATTTTTTCCTCTTACGTTATCCTCTTATGTGAAGAAGATTTCAGCACACATTGATATTTTTTTTTCATTCATTGCTGGAATAAAATGGTAAAAATTTTTATAAGTATAGTAAAGTAACTAGGTATCTCCTTCGTTACAAAAAAAAAAAAGGTAGAGAGAAATTTTCTATTTGGTATTGATTGATTGTAAATTTAGAGATACGAGTTCTAAATTTAGATAGCTATTTCGAAGCACCAAGGTTATATTGGAATTAACACGATATGGCGAATTCCATCTCAGCTGAATACATTATTTAAGTATATCTTGACTGGTGTAGGAGGTCGAATCGATTTAGTAAAATCAGAGAGTACGCTTTAAGCTATAATTTGGCATTAGTGTGAAGAGCTTTGTGCTTTTAAAGAAAAGAAGTCTTTATACCCGTTGACGATTCGCTCTATGTATTATACAAGTATGCATTTTGCAAACTCGAGAAACAATTCGCTGAATACCCTTAAGCGTAATTAGAACGATGTCGCTAACATTATTACCATTATTATCATTCTGGTCGTTAGTTTAACGTAATATTACATAGAGAAAGAGAAGTAAAATGGCAACCAGCGAAATTGTATTAAGTTAATTAGCTGATAACGTAATTTAAGTTTATCTATTAAAAAAATAAAGAATAAAATAAAAATAAAAAAGTTGCAACATCTACATGAAAAAACCATATTAAAACTAAAGTTTTATAAGACTCGGGATAGTTTTTAAAATGTACCAAAATTACTGCTACTACAAAAAGTATTATTACTGGGCAAAGCATCTTATATACCTTACTCTATAAAAAGAATAAAAATATGGACAAGATGAGGAAAAAAAAAAAAAAATTTACAACTCGAAAAAAAAAGTAGCTACCAACAAACTATGTAGTAAGGTTTACTAAAGTAGACTACATTTTAACTACAAGCAAGTTCAAAAGTTCACCGTATTATGTTGACATTGTAGAAGCCTACGTAGGCCTCGTGTTTAATCAAAATTAACAGTGCGAGTAATTCAAAACGCGGACCAGGCCGGTGGCCGGGGCGGCGATGACGAGGGGGCCGAAATTGTAAACATTTATCGAGGTTGAAGACTTTTCTTTTTCACAAAAGGCTTCCTAAAATTAACGTTTCACAAGTAACCCCTTTAAGTACAAAACAATCGAAAATTATTTCGCTAAAGAAAAGCTCAATTAACTCGAGTTTTTCTTTTTAAAGCTAGGTACCTGCAGTTTGTTGTATAGAAAAAAATAAACGCGAGAAATTTTCACCAGCAGCTTTTTTGCTACGAAATAATAGCGTCTTTTTCTGCACGTGGAGTACGAATGTAGTCGATTTTAACGGGTCATTTTTCTTATCGTTTGTATAAGGTGTTTACATCGTCTAAATGCTCAAAAGAGTCATAATGAAACGAATCATTAAGCTGGTTTGGATTATACGTCTATATAATCGCACCAAGCGGCGAGCACCATTTCTAACTGGGAGCTTGAAAAGCTTAAAGAATAAGATTAGCTTTCTTCTATTATAAGCTTAGAATATATATATATATATATCGGATAGGTGCTTTAAACAACTTCTTCAACGACGCCGTATTCGCGATTTAATTGTTTCGAATGTTTTTTTTTTTTATATTTATAAAAATGACTATTGTGAGTATTGATTTTTTTTTTTTTGAAAAATTTTGATCAAATAAAGGCAACAAAATGAGTCTTGATTTTTACCAAAAAGAATATACTTCGATTTAATTCAAGATATGATGAGCAATTGAGCATGAATTTTCGAATAAAAACAAATACAATCGAGATAGTTGAATAAACTTTATCTTAAAACTTCAAAAATTTTCACTAATCATTGTCGAAAGCATCTAGAAAAATTTTTAATCGAGTTATCGGATAATGAAAATAATAATCTCATGTTCATCAGGATTTCGGAATTCGGATCAAATTACTTCGATTTAGACATTTTTTATTCATTTTACTCAAATTTGTTCCCCGATTCGTGAGTACCACGGTGCCAATCAGTTATGTTTTTTCAAAAATTAAAAAAAATTTTCAATCGATAGTTAACGTAAAGTTATTGTATCAAAAGTCTATAGATGAAAATACTCAATGCTCTTGGCACGCAAAGAGTAAATATTAAAATAGTAAGTTTTGATATTTCAAACGTATGTAGTTGGTACAAACTTTTTCACCATTCAGAATTTTGAAAAATTGCTCAGCATTTTTTTTTTATAACGCTTAACTTTTCTGTCAAACATTATCCAATTGTAGACGGTTCACATTCGTCAACACTTGATCACGTGGTTGACCAACAATAGTGGACCATCAGCGTTGGCACTATCAAGATGTGGACTATTAATTCTTGGTAGTTCAGATCCTTTAACAATTGACCATCGATAGTTGATAGTCAACAGCGGATGGTCAAGAGTTGACTATCAATAGTGGACCATCAACTGTTGACCATCAATATCCAAACTACCAACATCTTTAATGTCTGCTTGAATGTTAAAAAAATTCATCAGAAGTGACATAACTTTAAAAAATATTCGTGATTTCTTTTTAACATTAGGAATTTCAAACATCACTTAGCATTTTTTTCACAACATTTAACTTTATGGTTGAACATAATCCAAGAGTTGACCATCCAGATATCAACTGCCCAGAACAGTTAACCGTCAGTGTTAAAGCCACCAACATCCAGGCCGTCAAAATTTGAACAATCCTGATTTTGACTGTTCAGATTTTGATGGTTCACTGTTTTGACTGTTGACAGTCCGGATCTTAATGGTATTATTGAGGGTAAATCTTGACAGTGTGCATGTTGATGGACCACTATCCGACTGTTGACTATCTAGAGATTAACGGGCCAGAACGGTTGACCATCAAAGTTAAGGCTATTTATCAGCCAGACCATCAAAATCTTGGCATTTCGGATTTTGATGGTCCACTACTGACAGTTCATTGTTGATGATCCACTGTTTATAGTCCCATAACATTGAACGATGTTTAATAGTGCACTCTACAGTTCACTGTCAACAATGGTCCATCAATATCTGGACAGTCAAAATCAGGGTTGTTCAAATTTTGATGGTCTGAATGTTGGTGGTTTTGACATCGACGGTCACCAATTCTGGGCTGTTAACATCTGGATCGCCAACAGTTGAATTATGTTTGATCAAAAAGTTGAAAGTTATAAAAAAAAATGCTGAGCAGTTTTCAAAATTCCTAATTTTAAAGAGAAATCGCAAATTTTTTTAAATTTATGCCACTTCAGATGAAATTTTAAACTGATGTTCAAGATGTTGGTAGTCTAGCTATTGATAGTCAACGTAAAACTGTTCACAGTCCACTGTTGACAGTCTGAATCTTGATGATGGTCCACCATTCATGGTCAACTCTTGACAGTCCACATTTGACTATCAATTATTGATGGTCAAGTGTTGATAGATCTGGACCATCAAGATTTATCTGTCCAAATCTTGATGGTACGGATGATGATTGTTCACAATTATCATTGGCTAACTCTTGGTAGTCCACTGTTCACCACGAACTCCTGATGATTAAGCGGTGACAAATCTGGACCTTCAACAGTTGGATTATGTTTGACGAAAAAGTTGAGTGTTATGAAAAAAAAAATGCCAAGTAATTTTCGAAATTCTGAATTTAAAAAAATATTACAGATGAAATTTGGACTTATGCTGGAGCAGAGGGAGGTAAAATGCTCACAGGCTTAGAACTATAGAATTATATGTGTAGGATTCATTAAAAGATATATATATTCATCTGGATTGTATTAGATAAGAAGCTGAAATTTCAATAATTATTAAAAAATCAATCGTTCATAAATTTAGGTTGAGAACCCTATGATAAGTCTATTGCTATGTGAACGGGTATTATTTGATAGTTGTAAATTGTTTGCCTCTGGAGTTTCTAACAAGAAGTTTTTTGCTTCGGGAGATTTCATGGAGCTTAAAACGAATTTCTGACTTCAACATTTTAGTCTAATTTTTTATATCATATTGTCAACGAAAACCAGACTTTTACGACGCATCGACCGACGGCAGATGAAGGGGGAACAGTAATAAAACATATTTTGAGGCCCTTGAAGACCATTACGACCATTTTTGACCATGCCGGGTATTTATTAATATTTTTTATTCTCCTTCATCCCCACCCAAAACTGAAAATCATTTGCTCAGCTCGATTCGTACCAAAATCGGTAAAATTTGGGAAATCAGCTTCGATTGACGACAGATTTGATATTTTGGAGTGTGCTAGACCTCGGGTTGAAATTCAGTTATGCCCAAATTTGGGAGTGAGGGGTGCCGAGGGGCTAAAATCTAATAAAATGTATCTTTTTGAGCTAATCGATAGACAATCTAAAATTGTACAACATATCCAAAAATCAGCTTTGTAGGTTAATTAGGAGGGGAGATATGAGGGATTTTCCCCTTTTTTGCCTCGAAAAAGGGTTGTTCCTCCGCTATATCCCATCCAAGCTAAGTTAGGAAGTTTGAATTCGGTATGTGGATATGATAGAGGCCTTAAATATGCCTTTTGGGGTGTTTTGACTTTTCAGCCTTATTCCAACTCCTCACAGCTCCGAAAAAGTGATTTTTGGCTGATTTTTCTTATTTTTGGTCGTATAACTCCCTCTCAAATTGATCTAGGAAGTTGAAATTTGATATGTAGATTTAGTATAAGATGGTAGATGTGCCTTTTGTCCAGCCTCATTGCACCCCTTCACAGCCGCAAAAGTATGGTTTTTTGTTCAGTTTTTCTCATTGTAAAAAGCTCCAGCAAAGCGAGGATGCAGAGCGTGGTGTATTTTTAATTCTTTGAACTAAACCAAGAAATATGGAAAGAGAATTTCAAAAAACTTCGGGAACCAAATTTTCAGCTAATGAAGTTCATTTTTGTGTTTGTAAAGATTTTTGAAAAAGGTTTACCAACTTTTCTCCTGTATTTTTAAAATACTCCAATACAGTCGGAAATTAACTTCTGTAGCCAAACATTTTTTCCTAGGCTATTGAAGATCATTTCAACCAATTGAAGCAGTTTTCCTGGAATTTTCAGTTGAACAGTTGAAAAATGTATTTTTGAAATTGTATATTTTTCAATTCGAAAAGTAGAAAATGAATGGAAAAATTCACAAATCATAAACGCGTGGAAATTTTTCAACGAAAATTAGTTTATCCCTTAACATCGACCTCGCGAATCGATCTGTCGCATTTTTCACACGTTCTGCAGCCTCCAGTAAAAATTTCAATTTCTGCAGGATTTCTGGAAATACTCCAAAATGACCAGCTATGATGAACTTCAGCAGCTGAAAATTTTAACCCTCACAGAATGGGGAAGGCATTTTGTCAGATTAAAGTAGTTTTCTTGGAATTATCAGCGTGATTGTTGAAAAATGTATTTTTGGCCTGGAGAAATAAAGTATTTGCTGGAAGCTTTCCAGAACCCCAGGAAAATGCAATAGATAGATTTACGAGGTAGCAAGGTAATTTGCCAATATGTGTAATTGAAAATTTTGTCTTTGGAGCTGATTTATGAGAGAACCATAAGATCAATAAAAAACATCAATGGTATTTTGGATAGCCCACTCAATTTAGAGTAAAACACTGGCATTGTTGAGCCCAGCCATGAATTGATGTTTTTTTATATTCACTTTACTAAACAGAAGCTCAAAATTTCCTTTTTATGGTAAAAACTTGAACATTTTTGTGAAGCGTTCGAGTTTGAAATATACCTTTTTCAAAATTTTTGTAAAATAGGTACTGAAATGTTTTCTATGTCAAAATGATGGACACAGATGAGAGAATTAACAAAAAAAATTTCTCATGCCTGGATTTGGCTGGAGAGGAGGAAAAGGAGTTATAAACTGCTGCCAATCAGCCTTAGGTTGATTTGGAATTTTTTCCAGAGACAGGTGATTTAAGTGGGGGGTTAACAACACTGTGGATGGATGAGATATACATTGGAGTATAATATATAATTTTTTCGGAATTTTTTTGATTATTACATGCGACATAGTTGACAAAAATATTAAAAAAGTTCCCTTACCAACCTATTTAATTTTTTAATTTTTCAAAATCCTGCAGAACAAAAAATTTTTCTGGAGCCTTCAAAAAACCCTGTAAAATGGAATAGATCGATTCGCAGGGTCAACATTCGATCATAGTCCAATTTTCTTTATTATAACTTTAATAGAACATATTTTGTGGAATATTTTTATTTTATTATATTTTATTGGCAAAATAGTCCATAGAAATTTTCAAAAATGAATTTCATCAGCTAAAAATTATCTATCTTGGTTTCATTTGTTCAAATCACAGGTAAACAGTTGAGATTACTTTTGATGGCACATTTGCTAAGATTCGTGTTTAGATCAAAATCTTTCGATGGTCATTCTCTGAATTTTTTTGTTCAAAAAACTAGTCGTTTATAGCTGCTTAGCCTACTTACGAATATAACCAAATCAAAAAAAGAGGTCGCGTCTAATTCCCTTACCAATATAAAAAAATTACGAAAAATGCATTTTTTTTTTTTTGAAGTAGGTACTTAGTCTAGAATTAAAAATTTAACGACTTGGAGATTCGTATGCTATGCACTCTTTATACGTATACTTGTACGTACGTTACGTATGTCTAAAAATCGTAAAATTTTAGTCGTAACATTCGGATATTATTATCGGATAATACCCATGTGTAGATATACCTCTATCTAGTATCTACAGAATAGGATATTTTGTACGACATATACCTAGATGGAAAAAGCAAAATGTCAATAGCTGAGAAAATATCGCGTGTTAACTATTGTAGTACTTAAATCAATTACCCTTCACATACATTTCCAAAGTAGAATCAATATTTGGGTTAAGCTTTAACTAAACTTGTTCAAGTATCAGGGCTTCTATTCTATTGTCAGTGTCGTTATCGATGAGTTTTCGCCGATGCGATGGTCGTCGACGTCGTTGTTTCGTTGGATATTTGAAGCAAAGGTACCATATGTACCTAATACACAATATAGTCTATATTTATTATTATAAATTGCTTTAAAATTAATATGTCATTCGTTGAGACATTTAGTGTAGGTATTTCGACGATCGGTAAAAAAAAAAAAAAGAAGAACCCCCATGTCAATTATACGTACGATATATATATTTTTTTTGCTGAAAATACGAGTATATACGTCATCATTTGAAGTAGTATGTTCGAGTAAAAGTTTTTATGTGAACGTGTGTGTGTGTGTGTGTATAGGTAGCTAGGTGTACGTACAGAGGTAGGCATATGCATTTGTAATTTAAAGTTGCTCCAAACGCGTCTAAACTGTCAAACTTTTGTTCGACGTACCTATAAAATTTTGACATCGAGGGAAAAAAACAATAAGTTTTTAATTACATGGTCGTATCGTATATACCTGTTCGTTGCCTGTATCTGGGTATTGGGTACGTTAGGTATATACATTACCTAGGTCTATAGACCTATACCTTCTATGCAAATATAGCTCTACCTACCAAGCTCAGATGTGAAATAAAAAAAAAAACGTCACCTTGCGATGCTTTTTGAGCCTGATTTTCATAAAATAATGAAGATATTCGAATTGTCCACTCGTGGAATAAAAAAAAAGAACACAGTGCTAGGGACAGACCCCGATTAAATGGAGGGGAGTTGTAGCTCCGAGCCCCCTTCCGTTACAGGCACACTTTTGTTATTTTAAACCATTTTCAAGTTTCGATCTCTAAAGAAAAGTGCTGTACATGAACATATAGAAATATTTAAACCCTCACTTTGCTCAGGCAGTTAGTTATCACTTGTTTTTTTTTTCTATCTCAAGTTTTATTTCATAATCAAACATAAATATTTCAATCTTTAAAATGACTCTAAACTTCGGTTAACTAGTCAGTGTGGTAGTGTGAGTCTGGGGGCCCTAAACTTTCCAGATTATACGTAAATCAATCAAATTTTTTCAAAAATACATTCTTCAGCCACTAAAAGTAATTACTTCGCCATAAGATTTCGCCCATGATTATCTAAAAAGAGGGAAGGGGATAGCATTTGAGCTGAAAATTTTATACGCATTATTGGCATTTTTTAGCCCCTTTCCTCCGTCCCTGAAAAAGTTCCCGCTGCATTCTTCAACCTTTTTTATCTCACCATTTGTTTTGAAAAATATTCGATTAAATTAATCTGATGAAAAACTAAATGAGATGGAAAAGAAGGGGTGGAGTGGGTAAGGAATATAGGGCCCCTCAAATCTGCTATCAGCACCAGACCTGACATAATCTTAATCCGGATCTGGGTAAAGGGTGCAGCTAGATATTGAAGTAAATAACTAAAACCTCCAAAAGACACATCTAAAACTTATACTAAATTCACATATCGAATTTCAACTTCCTAGCTTAATTTGAAGACGAGATATGCGAGGAATACATTCAAAAAATAAGAAAAACTGATAAAGAAAAAACTTTTTTGGGAATGTGGGGGGGCGGGGGGGTGCAATGGGATGTAAAGTCGAAACATCTAAAAAGTACATCTAAGACCTTTAATAAGTGTACATATCAAATTTAAACTTGTTGGCTCTATTTTGAAGGGGAGTTATATGAGGAAGAAACTAAAAAACATTAGAATCTCCCTTCCTCAAACACATTTCTGGGCTCCAAGAGGCACAATGGGTCTGAAAAATTGAAACCTCCAAATGACACGTATATGACCCCTACCAAGTCCACATACCAAATTAGTTATTTTTCAAGGCCAAAAAATGGAACCCCTCCCCCTTATCTCCCTCTCTAACTTACCCAGAACGCTAATTTATGGGTATGTTATACACCTTCAAATTTTCTATTAATTGGCTCAAAAAGGAACAATTTTTGCGGTTTTGACCTCTCAGCATCCCCTCCCCCCCCAAATTCGGGCATAATTTAATTTTGACCCAAGATCGTCCCCACTCATATATATCTAATCCCTTGCCAAAATTAACCTATTTACTAAATTGGAGTGGTATAGGTCTGTATTAGGCAGAGAAAATAATTTTAGTTGGAGGGGGGGGGGAATAAAAAAAAATCCTATGTGGTCGAAGATGGTTGTACTAGTCTTCTAGGACTCCAAAGCGGATTTTGTTGATATTCCTTCTTCATCTGGTGTAGGTCGATGAACCGTAATAACCTGGTTTTCATTGACAATATGACATAGCAAATCAGGCTACAAAACCGATCAAAAAACCATATTCTTGGGGCAATGTGACGGTGCAATGGTGCTAAAAAGTCGAAACCCCCAAAAGGCACATTCAAGACCCATACTAAATCTACTTACCACATTTCAACTTCGCAGGACAATTTGGAGGGGAGCTATGCATAAAATAAACTCAAACTATAAGAAAATCCGCCCAAAAGCCGCATTTTGGAGGTGTGTAGGAGTGCAATGAGACTGAAAGGTTTAAACCTCCTGAAGGCATATTTAGAACCCTAACTAAATCTACATTCCATATTTTAAACTCTTAGCTTAACTTAGACGGAAGATATGTATGGGACAAAACACAAGAAATAAGAAAAACCAACCAAAAAACTACATTTTTGGAGCTACGAACGAATACAATAGGGCTAAAAAGTTGAGACCTCCAAAAAGCATATCTAAAATCCTTATCGAATCTGCATACCACAAATAAACCCCCTCGCTTAATGGTGTGGGGGGGGGGGGTTAATATGCGTGGAACAAACTCAAACTATAAGACCCCCCCCGGACCACGTTTTGAGGCTGTAATCCGAGCGTAATGAATCTGAAAAATCTAAACCCCCCCCCCCCCCCAAAGCACATTTTCTATCAAGTCCATACGCTAAATTTCAACTTCTTAGCTATATTTGATAGTTAAGTAGGGGAGGAACAGCCATTTTTTTAACGTCAAAAAGAGGGAAAACTGCCATAACTCCCTTCCTAATTGACCTAAGAGGCTAATTTTTAGACATGATGTATAACTTTGGATTCTCTGTTGATTGGTGTAAAAACGAACAATTTTTGCGATCTTAACCCCTCAGCACCCCCCCCCCCTATTTGGACTTGACTGAATTTTGACCTAAGGTCATCCCCACTCATATATATCCACTCCTTGGCCAAACTGAGCCTATTCACTGAATTTGAAGCGATTTTAGTCAGTATCGAGCTGAGTAAATGATTCTAGTCTTTAAGGATAAAAAAAAAATTTGGGCATTTCCAAAAGTGGTTTTAATAGTACGGTACCCCAAAACGGATTTTTTAATCCCTCCCCCCTCCCCTCAGCCGTAGCTTGATGAACCGTAATAGTCTGCTTTTCATTGACAACATGACGTAGAAAATCAGGCTAAAAAGCAAAAATACCCAGCGAGATAAAATTCACTGCTTCCATTGGTCGTCCGATCTTATATGTAGTATGGGCAGGTACGACGAGCAGAATAGCAAAATGAAGGGATTAAAGAGGAAAGAGTATAGATGAAACAATTTATGCATTATGTTCATCATAAAAACTACAACCATCAGGGTGAGTTTATTTCACAACCGCTCGTTAAAATATACCTACCTACCTTTCTTTTATTTTTATACTTGCTCGGTACATTTATGTTGAAAAAAAAAAAAAAAAAAAAAAAAAAAAAAAAATACAGCACTGTGCGAATTTAAAAATTTACATAACAAAGGAACACTAATAGCCATAGTCCGGCAATTTTTTTTTTTCAACTGTGCTTTTGTACGCTAACACGTGGTAAGGGTAGGTAGGTAGGTAGGTAGGTAGTTAGGTACAGAATACCTAGAATAGCTCACGCTGTGTTGGCATTTTTATGTATACGTAATCTCGTCGTGTATATGTATATGTATATAGCTAGATCCACACTCTGTATACACGCATTTAGCTTTGGTCAACTTTTCCCAACCATCCAATCAAACAATTGCTGATAATTATTGTTAGAGTAATGGTACGGTGACGGCGTCGGCTCGGCTGGGCTTTTGCAATGGCACGTTGTTGATACTCGATTATTCATGCGGTTATTTAGAACGCACCTATGTGACCTATAAAACTAACCGAACCGAGCTTTTGCTTCGGATCGGAAGCATTTTCGCAATAAAACATGGGTAAATGTTGTCGTGCTTTGAATACCAATAACCAAATCAACGAGACGAGTATATTTCGCTGTCTCGTTCGTCTGTATACGACGTCATGTCGCCTACACCGGTGTTCTTCTGTTTTACCTACTTACACAATTTCGTATACATACTGCTACCAGTATTAGAATTTTTTTTGTAAAATATATTCTATATCTACCTAATACCTTTTATATGAACGCTTTTTTTTACCAGATGGTGAAGTACCCATGTATACATGCATAGCGCCAGCTTTCTCGTTTTATTTTTCGTTGGTAAGGTAACCTTTATAAAGTGTATATTTTTGGGGATTAAATTTCGATTCGAGCCTTCGCTGGCTGCTTCGTGTGTAGTAGGAATTGTTTTTCCAAAAATACAACGCCAAGGTGTATTTATCTTGGATGAATAATACCTAACTTATATGTTCTCATATTATCGAATTTCGAACATATTCTAAGACCGTATTAACGACGACGAGCATTTGTTTTAGACACACATGTTTTGAATCTTACGTTAGGCCTACGATTGAAGCCGACGATGATGGTAGGAATCTTGTTGCCTGCGGCATGTCTTTTCGATGACACGTTTCGCATTAATGCTCAAATAGATTGTCAAAATCATGTTACCAACTCTTTGATGATTAGAAATAGCTATTTACGTATGTTTGAGATGAAGGATACTTCGCGAAAAGGACGATCTCAATGTTTTACCAGCATCTTTGATAAGATACGACGACCGTTCAAGTTTCATTTACGAAGTGATTTTGTCTGCGTTATGGTTGTGTACGTATTTTTCAGCTAAAAACTAAAATGATAGAGGTCATAGGAGAGAAATTTCAAGAACAAGGGTAATAACACCTAACTTCTAGAGGGATGGAAGGTGTGAGACGGGGGGGGGGGAGACATATACAGGCCGAGCGAAGCGAGAGCGAAAATTTTGCAAAATTTCAAAAGTTAGGGGTCTGAAAATCGGTATTTTAATGTACTTTCAAGTTCTAAATCCGACATTTTTAACTTTAAAAAAGCCCCTGAGGTGAAAATTCTAAAAAAAATGGTTGTGGACCACAAGCCTATTTTTAACCGATTCCAGATGTTCTGGAACCTTCAGCAAATTTTTCAAATTTCTCCAGAATTTTGAAATCACTGCTAAAATTACCGTGATTAATTCAGGCAACTGAAAATAATTTGACCAAAAATTATGGAAAAAATGTTGAAAAATAAGTGAAAATTGACCTGAAATAGGAAAAAAGTTATTGAAAATCGTTGAAAATTGCAAAGAAAGTTGACAAAAGTAGGAAGAAATTTGCCGAAAAAGCATTAATAATCACGAAAACTCGAAAAAAATACGAAAAACATCAGTGGAAATCATCAAAAATTCGGTAAAAATTTGATCGAAAATTACGAAAAAATGTTGAAAAACTCGTATAAAGTAATCTGAAATATGGAAAACATTTTTTTAAAACAACTGAAATTGTGTAAAAATTTGACCAAGATGAGTAAAAATTGCAGAAAATTGATCACAAATTGCAAAAAATAGTTGAAAAATGGGTTAAAATTTACCGAAATAAAAAAAAAAAGTGAAAGTTTTAGAAAATTCTTCAAAAATCACAGAAAAACGTGGAAAAATGGGTGAAAATTGTTCAAAAATATGGAAAATGTTACCGATAGCATCGGTAATAAAAATGGGTAAAAATTGACAATAGTATGAAAAAAAAAATCATTGAAAATCGCTAAATGTGTAAAATTTACTACATATGTTCAGATATTATGAAAAAACGTTGAAAAATGGGTGAAAAACGATCAAAAATATGAAAAAATTTTTTGAAAATTGAGGAAAAAATCAGAAAAATGGGTAAAATTTATTGAAAATTGTCAAAAAACGTTGAGAAATGGGTGAAAATTGTTCAAAAATAAAATAAAAGCAAAAAAAATTGCTGAAATAAATCACAAAATGGCTAAAATTTTCTAAAAACTCTTTAAAAATTACGAAAAAACGTCGAAAAATGGGTGAAAATTGTTTAAAAAATGGAAAAAGTCTTCAAAAAGCATCGAGAATTGGTAAAAAAATTCACAAAAATGAACAAAAATTGGTCAAAATGAAGAAAATGATCGTTGAAAATCATCGAAAATTGGTGAAAAATTGGAAAAAAAGGTATAAATTGTAAAAAATTCATCAAAAGTTACGAAGAAACGTTGAAAAATGGGTGAAAATAGACCAAAAATGAAAAAAAGTTGTTAAAAATCGTGGAATTTCTGTGAAAAAATTAAAAAAGAGGAATAAAATTTTTCAAATATAAGAAGAATACCATTGGCAAGCATCGAAAATTTGTAAAATAATTGACAAAAATAGCTAACTAAAACATTGACCAAAAATGTGAAAATGATTGTTGAAAGTCATCGAAAATCGGTGAAAAAAATTACGAAAATGGGTAAAAATTGTAGAAAATTCATCAAGAATTATAAAATAATGCAGAAAAATAAGTGTGGATTGACCAAAAATATGATAAAAATCGCTGGAAATCGTTGGAAATTGAGAAAAAAGTTGAAAAAAATGTCGAAAAATGTATGACAATTGTTTAAAAATATGGATAAAGTCGGTGAAAATCTGCCAAAAATAAGGAAAATACCTTCGAAAAGCATCGAAATTTTGTGAAAAAATTGATAAAAATTGATAAAAATTGTAAAAAATTCATCAAAACTGACGAAAAAACTTCGAAAAATGAGTAAAAATTCGTCAAAAATAAGAAAAATGCCGTTGAAAAGCATCAAAAATTGGTAAAAACTGACCAAAAATATGAAAAAAAAAATTGTAAAGTTATCGGAAATCGATGAAAAAATTGACAAAGATGAGTAAAAACTGTAAAAATTTGATCAAAAATTACGAAAAAATGTTGGAAAATTGGTATAAAGCAATCTAAAATGTGAAACAGATTTTTCTAAATGAACTGAAATTGGATAAAAATTTCACCAAGATGAGTAAAAATTGCAGGAAACTGATCAGCAATCGCAAAAAATAGTTGAAATATGAGTTAAATTTTACCAAAATTAAGAAAAAACACCAAAAGTCATCGAAAATTGGTAGAAAACATGACAAAAATGTGTAAAAATAGTAGAAAATAATTCAAAAATCACCGAAAAATGTGAAAAAATGGGTGAAAATTGTTTAAAAATATAGAAAAAGTCGCCGAAAGCATCGGTAAATGGTGGAAAAATCTACTAAAAGAATGAAAAAAAATCATTGAAAATCGTTGAAAACTGATGAAAAAATGAACAAAATGTGTAAAATTTGCTGAAAAGTGGTCAAATATTACGAAAAAACGTTAAAAATGGGTAAAAATTGTTCAAAAATATGAAAAAAGTCGTTGAAAATTGAGGAAAAGTTTGGGAAAATGGGTAAAATTTGCTGAAAATTCTTCAAAAATTACGAAAAAACGTCGAAAAATAGATGAAAATTGTTTAAAAATGGAAAAAGCTTTCCAAAAGCAAATTGACAAAAATAAGCGAAAATTGGCTAAAAATAAGAAAAGACTGTTGAAAATCATCGAAAATTCGTGAAAAAAAATTGTTGAAAGTTATCGGAAATCGATGAAGAAATTGACAAAAATGGATGAAAATTGTAAAAAGTTCATCAAAAGTAGCAGAGAAACACCAAAAATAAGAAAAAAATTGAAAATCATGGAATAGTTGTGAAAAAATTGAAAAAAATGGGATAAAATTTCTCAAAAATAAGAAAAATATCATTGGAAAACATCGAAAGTTAGGGAAAAAATTGACACAAATGGGTGAAAATTGTAGAAAATTCAAGAAGAATTATAATATGATGCTGAAAAATGAGTATAAATTGAACAAGAATATGATAAAAATTGTTGAAAATTGAGGGGTAAAAAATCGGTGAAAATTCGCCAAAAATAAGAAAAATACCATTGTAAGGTATCGAAAATTGGTAAAAAATTTGACAAAAAATTATGAAAGATTCATTTAAAGTTAAGAAAAAACGTCGAAAAATGGGTGAAAATAGACCAAAAATAAGGAAAAAGTCGTTGAAAATCATGGAAAATTTATGGTAAAATTGAAAAAAATCGGTGAAAATTCGCAAAAAATAATAAAAATACCATTAAAAAGCATCAAAAATTGGTAAAAACTGACCAAAAATATGAAAAAAAGTTATTTAAGTCGTCGAAAATCGGTGAAAAAATTAACAAAAATGGGTAAAAATTGTGGAAAATTCATCCATAATGATGAAAAAATACTGAAAAATGCGTGTAAATTGACCAAAAATATGAAAAAAATCGTTCAAAATCATGGAAAATTTATTGAAAAAAATCGACAAAAATAGGTAAAAATTGAATTTCGTGCAAATCAGAGTTGATGGGTTCGAGTGGTTCCCTTGCGAGTGTATTTTTCATGCTAAATTCCAATAAATTTTCATAATTTCTCTGCTGTGCTGTCACTTTGAGAGTGAGCATAAAAACTCATTAATTGTCGATTCACGATGAATTTTTAAATTCTGTATTCGAATAAATCCTGAAAATTTCGGCGAGTTAAAACAATGACCTATGTTTCTAAACTACTTCGAATAGTCTAATATTTAATAAACGTTTTCGAATAAAAATTGTATTTTTTGCGCTGAATTCAAATCTGTCATTAAAATTTCACCATCACGTGGTGATTTGTTCTCTTCATAAAAAGTAGTACAAACATAAATTAAATACATTTCAAGTTCATCGCCATTTGATTCTAAATTAAATAATGGGATTGGACATGAATACGTAGAAGGAGACGACCAAAGCTCAATTATAAGTACAAGTTAAAAATCGACAAAAATTCGAACACATTCAATCATCGTAACATTTTTAGTCGTACATAGGTAGCTTTATAGAGGCTCACTCAATACTCATACGTTATCATCTTGGTGAAAATTAAATCGCATTAAGAGACTTATAAAAAAAAAAAAAAAAAGAAAAAAAGAAAAATAAAGTCTTCGCCTTCGGCGACGCATACAAAAGTCTACTGTACACGGTTAGTAAATTATAACATATCGTCATTTAAGCCCGATGCGGCAGCTTAACACAGTTCGCACTTCGCATCCGGCCAAGAACGACGTGCGAGTACACATAGATGGTACCTACCTAGTTAGTACCTACCCTACGTGTATAAACCTACACCAAGCATGAGAAAAGAAGAAAAATAAGTCACATTATTTCTCCCCAGAGTTATTTGATTTTTTGCTATTTGGCTGGTGTCTGGTACCTATATTGTGTAGTAGGTTATATCGAGATGAAGTAAGATGGAGTTTTGGAGGAGCTGGACGTTAAGGAGGAACAGAGAAGCGAAAATGTAGTACGTATGTACACTAGCTATACAGTACTTACCTACCTATCTAGTACCTACACATACTACACATAAGGTAGATTCGTCGGTGTAAGGTTTAAGAGTAATGAAGTCTCAAGCAAAACGGTACACCGATGATTCGGTCATGGTATTCTATACCTTCTCTCTGGCGTATGTATCTACTATACCTACCTACCTACCTACCTACCTACCTACCTACCTACATCTTTTGATAACGGCGTCTTTCCTCAGCTGTTTTTCTAAACCCATAAAATATCCTCTTTTTTCCTTTTTGTTTCGTCGTGAAATAATGGCTTTTTCCCGTATGGCTTTAATTTTGAAGCAATTTCTTTTTCTGCGCTCTTTTTTTCCCCAGTCATTTTCCACGTTCCTTTTACGACGTTTTCCGCTTCGTCTCTTTACGTATACTGTATTTCTTATGCTTACGTGTAGCCTAAGATGGAGACTAGAGAGGCGGTACCGTCTACACGTATACATACACAATACATACGTACAAATACATATATGACGTACGATTCCCACAAGAGTACTGTGGCAATTCACAAAGTAATCGAGGTACGTTCACGAAAACAGACGAAATACGACATACATCGGTACTTTAGGCAGAAATTTTCTTCACCAAATTGATTACTGTTTGACAAGTGACAGACCGTGAACAATATTTACCAACGAGTTTTCGATTTGGTAAAACAAAATTGCAACAAACTTAAAATTATGTGCTTCGTGTGTAGCCCATCTTACATGTGCACATATATAACTGGTGTATCTGTACTTGGGCTCTCTCCAACGTCATCGTTGTTAAAGTCAAAAACGTAATTCTATTAGATGAAAAGAAAATAACCTTTGCCAATTGTCGACAGTTTCGTTAAATTCGACGGTAATCTTAGAAAATCGAATACTTTTTTTTTCTCTTACACAACTTGAGTGCCTAGATTGGTTGTCGTTATCGCATTTTTATCGCGAGAAAACGTAAAAATCGTGGGTGGAACGATAGCAAACGGTTTATACGACAGAGATCTCTTCTCGCCTTTCTTTTTTTTTTTTTTGGTATTACAGAATTTCCCCGTGATATTTTGTCGTTTTATTTATTTTATTTATAGCCTATACAGACTTAAAATTATACATAGTTACATCTTAACTATAATTTATATATAGTTTTTTCTTTTTATTTGATGTCGGGCCCAAATTTTGGGCATAGGCCTCCTTCACTCTCTGCCATTCCAACCTATCTTTAGCAATGCTCTGATAATTTACATTCTGTATGAAATTGACAATGTCGTCCCTCCACCTCGCCCGCTGCCTACCCCGTCTTCTACCCTCCCTCAGAAACCAATTTTGAATTTTATAAG
>FIZR01008626.1:0-32760 GCA_900060175.1 Ferrisia virgata
GTAAGGAATCTATAATCTTTTTAAACCTATCTTGCAATGGGTCCAACTCCTAAAATCACAAAACCATTTGTGATGAAATGTTGAAATGAATTTATATCCAAGAATCACCGCCATGGTTTACCTGTTTTACTTGTTCTTTAAAGCTGAGAGTTGGTTTTTCATAACTAGGTGATGGTATATTGGCACATCTTGATGGAATTATAAGATATATAATTAAAATTTTGTATGTTAAGAACATTTTACAGACTTTTGGAAGAATATAAAAAGATGTTACAGTTGTGTAAGCTACACCAATCGCAAATGCCACGTTAGTGATTTCAATATTGAATGTTGAGAAATATTCAATCAATAGATGGAATTTATTAATCTAATAATCTTCCTTCAAGTTACCTTTTTAACTAGAATTTTTTCATCCCAAATACTTGCTACTTATGATATTAATTTATCTAATTAAATTAGTACATGGTAATCAATTAATATGATAAATATACATTATTCATGCAATCAAAAATGAATATTAAAATTTCACATATTTTCCATCATTTTGACTCTAATTATCCGAGGCAGAAGGATGAAAAATTCCAATTTTTTGCCAAATGATTGAAATTTGAAGGCTCATATCATCTCTATATTGGTACCACCTAAAGTAAATCTGGTTGCACAATTTTGTAAGAAATGGAAAATAGATTAAAAATTGATAAGAAAAATTTTGAATGTTCAAAATTAAATTTATGCGATGGAAGTTCCAAGTTTTTTCATGAGTGTAAAGGTTTAAAGCCCTAGTTTAAAAATCTGTTATCTCAACCATTTAATTTTCAAAATTCGAATTTCAACACCCTACAGCGCAGAGAGGTGCTCAACTTTGGTTTAAATTCAAAAAAATGAAAGAAATGAAGTGATTTACAGATTATTACTAATGTCGAGATGATGAACTTGAATATAGGCTCATTGTAATGATTCTGTCTCACTAAATTCCCCTCCCCTTTCCTCCCATCAGGCTAGGAAGTTGAAATTTGGTATGTACATTCAGTAGAAAGCCTAGACGTGCCTTTTGGGAGTATCGACTTTTCAGCCTTATTGAAAACTTTTTTTTTTTTGTTATTTGTTTCCCAAAACTGAAACTCACTTGCTCAGCTCGATACCGACTAAATTGGTCGGATTAAAGCAGTAAACTGGGATCGACGGCTCTTATATTTTCAAGTGGGGATGAATTTGGGTTAAAATTTAGTTGCACATAAATTCAAGGGAGGAGGTGCTGAGATGCTGAAACAGAAAATATTGTTTGTTTCTAAACCAGTCGATAGAGAATGAAAAGTTGCATAACATATCCAAAAATCAGTCTCCTAGGTCAAGAAGGAGAGAAAACAGTGGCGCACTCAGGTGGGCTACCAGGACTGTAGGTTCCCCCCTCCTCCAAAATTGAAATTTGTTTACATTTACTCTGAATTTAATATCCAAATTATTTCAAAATTTAAAACTCAAACATCACTTTGAAATACCATTTTTTTTTTCAAAATTTTGCTCTCGCTATGCTTGGGTTTTCAAGTTTACTTCCTTCACTTGAAAAATTTCTGGGTGGGCCTGTGAGGGGAGATATAGGAATTTTTCCTCTTTGTGGCCTTGAAAATAGACTATTTCATGTCGATTGCCCCTCCCCCCATTGAGCTAAGAAAATGAAATTTAGCAAGCTTTTTTCACGGCCTCAATAAAGTAGATTTTAAGTGGTTTTTCTCATGTCTAGAGTTCGTCCCACGCATGTATCTCCCCCCCCTCCTTTTCAATGTGCTAGGACGTTGAAGTTTTACATGTAGATTTGTTAGTCCTAAAAAAGTTTTTTTTTGCGGTTTTTCTCATTTTTTGAATTTGCCAAATGCATGTCTCCCTCCCAAATTGAGTTTGGAGGGGGGTTTGAAAATTGGCACGTTCGTGTAATAGGGGTCGTAGATATGCGTTTTGTAGTATTTCTCTATCTGTACCCTTACCACTGAACAAGAAAACAAATCTCAGAGCTTTGTTTTTTTTCTTCCAGGAATGAGCAACTTTCTTATCTACGTTGTATGATGAAAATCAGGATCAAAAAGCGAAGCATTGCGATGCTTTTTTTATTTTTTCATCAGGCAGTCGTTTCTAAATTCTGATGAGACTTGATTAGACAAATATTTAGTGTACGAAGTATCCCCTTCGATTGGTAACTGCACATGTGTGTTTGCTTCATGTTCGAATTGAAGGAGCAGAAAATGATATGTTCGTTTGAAAATTTTTTTCGTAAATTTTTATTTTTCATTCGACAATCTTTATAAATGGAAAATTCATGTTCGCCTTGTTATAAAACCAATTTTATGTAGAATTTTTTGGTATAGTAGTTTTTCTTCTTAGCTCGGTAGGTAAGTGTGCGGAAGGTAAAATTATTGATAAAGCATGTTTAAAAATTTTCCTCGTGATCTATCATTATAATTTGTGATTCCGAATGAAAGAAAAATTCAACTCTTTTCATCGGCGTCAACTCTCTACTCCTCCATCTTCAGTAGATCTGAAAATGAAGTGTGTTGAATTCGAAGAACACAAAATTGTACAAGTTTTAGGTATTAAGCGTGGTAATTTTTAAATTTGAAATATTCCTAACCATATCTTCTCATACATTGAAGATAGAAGAATAGAATCTACACCATTGAAAACGGGAGACTTTTTTTTTTTATTCGGAATCGAAAAATGCCTTGTTTTGATATTATTGTCATCATTTCAAATGCAAGTTCATAAATAACGAGATGAAAATGGTAACTTACGCATCTTCGATTGGAAATATGGCCAACTTATTGCTGGCGTATTTCAGCATCGACTTCCAGATTATTATGTGCAAGTAAGTGTAGGCGTAGTGAAATACGCCTTGGTTTTGTATAACCATTTTAATCGACTCGCGAACTGTTTATAAACTTTTCTGGTACGTTTAACGAACGATTCTTCAAAGTGTACTCGTAGATTATAAACTATATAATACTTCATCCGTGAAATACCTATAATAACCGCTACACTTACTACATGAATTTTTCACAGTTTAATTTTGAATAATGACAAGAAGTTTGGTAATTGGAAACGAGCAAAGTAGATATATGCATGTAATATTATACTTATACATACAAAATGTGTACAGCGATACAGTCGAAGAAAGTGGCTGTTCGCCTTCATTAATGTTTCAAACTTGTTGTACTGCGAAAGCTTTAACCTCGTTATGTACGCTCGAATTCAAATGTATAGGATTTCTTCCCCCCATAGTGCTGCACTGTAAATTTACGTACTTACGTTCTTACGATGCATAAGTGTGTGTAGCTGTGTACCTTGTACTTACCAAGTGTATGGCTGTGTGTGGTATACATAACCTCAGGAGCTCGCCAGAACTACTAGCAGCTCCCTCTTCCATGTCATCCAGTTGCTTTAACACGTGCCAAGTACATGTAAATAAACTACATAGATATCTACCATAGAATGCTAAAGTTGCAAGTTGTAGGATATAAAGTGAATTTATCAAAGGGCTAAACGTTAAAAAACGTTATATTTTCTATTCGTCTATGTCGCAGATTGCCGGCAATTTACCTTTTATACGGTACCGGTACGGTGTATGTAATGTACTAGCTCAAATACTGTCGTGTTTATTTTGTTTGCTGCTCGTATTACTACTTTTATATACATAATGTATCTCTACATTTTGCAGTAGTATTCTCTAAAACAAATACCAAACAAATTTGTTTGCGCCTAAGGTGATGTTGTCTGTCGTCTTCTTCACCTTCTTCTTTTTCTTCTTCTTATTCGCTGTAACGAGAAAATGTCCTAGCTGCGTGCTTGTGTAAAGGAATTTCCCTCCTCGTGGTATAATGGTACAGTGTACCTCTACCTCGGTATACATCGAATATAACGTAGGCCTATACATAAATGTACCTGTACTCAGCATTGTACCCGAGCTACTTGTAACATGTGTATAAATATACGTGTAGCTGCCGGTTACGTACATTTATTGACTAGCGAAAGTGTGTAAAATTTACACTCAAGAGTAAACGTCGAGCTTCTTTTCTTTATAATGTAGAATAACGACAAGACGCCAACTTCAAAGATCGTTTTATTAACGTATGTATGTAGATATTCCACACGCCAAGTATAGAGCAAAAGCGTAGGTATTTATTTTACCAGCGGAACTCTTTTTCAAGTTTAGACATGTAAATTTTTCAATTTTTCTCTTCTCCTTGTTGGAGAGACTCGCCTATTATAGATTCAAATTTTGTTTTTCACTCCTAGTAACCCGCAAAGTTGATAGCTCGCATAAAAAGGCTACACCGACGCATGTACGAAACTTAGCATATAAGATTTAAAAAACAATAGCTTTAAGTCCAGCTTACAACGGCGGGTCGGTGAATTTACTTGAATTTTAAGTCTTTGTGTTAATGTGTGCCGACTAAAATGATTGTGAGCGGTTGTTCCAAGACTGTGGAACACCAAAGGCAAACCAACTGGTTCGTACAGTCGAAGTGATCGGTGAAGATGAGCTAAACATCCTACGAGGTATGACAATAAATTACGTGGAAAAGCATAGTGGTAAATATTATCGGTTACAAAGTTTATCACCTTCAAAGTAGCCCTCCTCCCTCCCACTAGCTTAAATGCACTTTTCCATTCGGTGTTTCCACTGTTGGAAGCACCCAGAGAACGTTTGTTTTGAAATCAGTTCTAGGGTGTCGATCGTGATTTCTTTTGAACGTCATCAACTCCGGAAAAACGATATCCTTTCAATGAATTTTTCAAAGCAGGGAAAAGGAAAAAGTCACACGGAGCGAGATCTGGCGAGTAAGTGGGATGTTCCGTTACATTGGTACTGTTTTTTGAAAAAAAAATCACGAATTTTATGAACTTTATGAACAGGTGCATTGTCTTGATGAAAAATCCACGAATTGTTTCTCCATAATTTGGGTCTTACTCTGCGTATGCGTTCTTCAAAGCCTTTTGAAGATAGCGAGGTATCGATCAGTATTTACTGTACACTTTTGGGGGACAAATTCTTTATGAACAATGCCTTGCTAGTTAAAAAACACCGCCAACATTGTCTTTACTTGACTTTTCGGGTCTGTGCTCTCCCTTTCCAATCTACTGCATACTTTGATGTTTGATTTCTGGGTCGTATTCGAATACCTAAGACTCATCACACGTGATAACCTAATCTAAAATATTTTTGGAATCGATTGAATCTAACCAAGCCTGACAAACATCAACGTGACGTTGTTTCTGTTCAAAAGAAAGGTTTTTTTGGGGACAAACTTTGCATGAAGTTTTCGCAAATGCAAATCATCTCTTATTATCAAACGAATGGTTTCACAATTGATATTTAAGTCATCTGAGAGAGGTCTGTAGTGAACAATCGACGATCAAAATCAAGCATTTTTTGCACAGGTTTGACTTTTGAAGGTGTTCAAATTTTAACATGGCGTCTTCGTCCTTTGTCGTCATTCACATCTTCTCCGCCTTCTTTGAAACGTTTAATCCGCATATAAACTGATGTTTTTTTTCATGGCATCATTTTCAAAAGCATTTTCGAGATTGAATATTTATACTGACCCTTCTTAGTAAGCCTAGAGTTTAACATCAAAAGTGTTTGAAAATTACTTAGAATTTCAAAAAGTCAAATTCACAGTATTCTCCAAGTATTTAAGTGATAAATACTTACATGTATTTCAAAAAAAAAAAAAAAAAAAAAAAAAAGAGAAAAACTACAAATGGAATTAGTTGATAATGATCATTGCTACTTCGGATTTCTAAACCATGATTAGTGGTTTTAATGGGTTATTACAGGTTTTATAGATTTAGAAAAGAAAAATCATTAAAAATCGAGTAAAAAGTAACAAAAAATACGTTAAAAATGAATAAAATTGATCAAAAATGACGAAAAACTATTGAAAATTCGTTGAAAATAGACCTAAAATAACAAAAAAATGGTTATAAATAATTGAAAATAAAAATGAGCTAAAAATGCAGGAAATTAGTCATAAATCACGAAAAAATCGTTGAAAATCCGCGAAAATTGATTAAAAATCATGAATAATTATTGGTAATTGGCTTAAAATTGGCTTAAATCAAAAAAAAAAAAAAAACGTGAAAAATCATTGAAAATTGTGTAAAAAATTTGTCAAAAATAGGCTAAAAATGCAGAAAACTGATCAAAAATTAGTAAAAACTTCGTTAAAAATTATCGAAAATTGACTAAAAATTGACAGAAATACGTGAAAAATGCAGAAAACTGACCAAAAATCGTTGAAAATCATTGAAAATTTAATAAAATTACATTAAAAATGCAAAAAATTGACCAAAAATTACGAAATTATGTTAAAAAATAAGTGAAAATAGACCAAAAACATGAAGAAGATTGTGGAAAATCGTAAAAAAATTAGGTTAAAATTTAACAAGTGTGGATTAAAAATGCGGAGTTCTTCATAATTGTTGATCAATGTTCTGCACTTTTACACATTTCTGTCCATTTTTTGGGTAATTTTCAACGATTTGAAAGATTTTTTTTCTTGTTGTAAGTCAATTTTCAATATTTTTTCGTCATTTATTCTCAACTCTCTGCGTTTTTAACTCATTTTTTGTCACTTTTTAAACCAATTTTCGATAAATTTTAACGTTTTTGGGTAAATTTTTGCTTATTTTGGCCAATTTTTGATCAGTTTTCTGCACTTTTTACCCAGTTTTATCAATTTTAGGTTAATTTTTTGAACTTTTTTTCATCATTTTTGATCAATTTTCTTCATTACTAATTTTTACGCAATTTTTAATGATTTCAAACAATTTTTCATATTGTATGTGAATTTACACAGATTTTTTAACATTTTTTTTTTTGTTTTTCGATCAATTTTGTGCATTTACTAGTCATTTTTACATCTAATATTTTTACCTAATTTTCAATGTTTTTTTTTTCATTTTTTTACTTATTAGACTCATTTTCAACTATTTTTCAAAACTGTTTCGTATTTTATTGATATATTTTCTACATTTTGTACGAATTTCTGTCCATTTTTTCAATTTTTTAACGATGTGATTTTGTGAAATTCAAGTACTTCTATCGCGTGAATGGATGTCGTTTATGGGGATGGTTTGAGCTGTTTCACACGAATCTCTGTCTAGTTTTTTTTGTGAGATACTTTCATAAGTTAATAAAAATAAGGTTTTTCAATTTTTAGCTTCGTACTTTACTTATTTCAATGAAAAATTACAGGAGCTACTAAAATTTCAATAAGCTCTACCTCTTCAATTATCGAAATAGGCAAAACTTGCATACCACAAGTTTTTGTTGAAAAAAAAGTTTCCTATAAGGTCTGCTAATTACATTGGCCATGTAATTGAAATTTTGAAAGTATTTTTTGTCGGTGAAGGAAAAGATCGAGAGGAGTTACAAAAAGCGAGTAGTATTGTGAAGTGATGTGTTACAGTTCTTTTATGACGTCATTGTTTAGGCCTATGTTACCTTAGACAGGTTAATAGTGAAGAGTTTATTTAAGAATCGTCTAAGATTGAAAATCAGCTTGAAAAAGAATTGATCGAGAATCTTTCTTTTGAAGCCAACGTGACGTCATTTGTACACGTTACGAGATATGCTCGATTTGCAATCTGTACTGACGTGTTGGAAAAACCAAAGGTACAGGTGGCTCAATGCTACGTAGTAAGTGCAGGGTGCCTAGCTGCCTACTTATCTAATGCGCATGCGTGTGAAAATATTTCCACAAGACCACCTGTTTGCTAGGTAAGTTTGTATTGTGTTTAGCAAAGCAATCTATAACGTGTTGTGTATCACTTAATTCGAGTAGGGTTACGCATTCGTGATTTATTTCGATCGATTTACTTACGTATTGATATTTCATTTATGAATTTTCTAAATCTTAATCTTTTATTATTGGTACGTAATATTCGCGTTATAGTATTTAGAATAATTTACGTCGTGCGACCATTTTGCGATCTAAATAAATATTCGGTGTATTGTGCGCAGGTACTTTGCGAATACCGGTTGTGAAAATTTTCCTTTCGTATATTTTCATTCAGTATCTGTACTCGTGGTATGGAAACGTTGATCATTATCATCCAGAATGCGAGGTATGTAAAATTGTAGTATTAGTTTTTGATATTAGTCGAGACGAAATATTTTACAGGTACAACAATGTTCCAATTTAAAATTTTCCAATGGTAAATTGGGTATTATCGCGTAGAAATTATGTATACATTCCATTTCAAACTATCAATTCGATCTCTATAAATAAATATGTACATCGCTTGTTAAACTGAAAATTCATTCGTACCTGTTGATAATACATAACCTAATTCTTCGCCACTTGTACGAGTAGATAATATAAAACGCTATTCTTCTTTTTAAGTATTGTTCATCGGCGGACTTCAGCGTACGTTGACATGACATTCAATTTTCACCCTTTATCATCTCCTTTATCCCACGTTACATGATAAAAATAGCTATTCCCTGGCAATGACGTAAGCTTGTATACTGGAATGGGATTTGTTACATTTACATTTACGCTTTACTTACGCCTGATCCGAATATCTGTGTTGGTTAGGTATATGTACATATATATATGTACCTGTGTGAAATATTTCGTGGGAAAAATTTTATTTTTCTTTTACTTTAGCAACTATCGTAGGGTACACGGTGAGCTGCGATACTGTACGTAAATGTACTGGTTCTAGACAAAACGATAAATTTTTCATCCTATTTAAACCGGTATGAATATGAAATACGTAAGCATGTAGATACGATGCTAGTTACGAACTAAAGCATCGAGCTTGTTGAAAAAGGATGTACGAAATTTTATGCGAGCGTAACATTTACAGTTGTTTTTCTTTTCTGGTCGACATTTTTGCTTTCTTTTTCTTCGTTGTTTATGGCCTCTTGATGTCAAAAACTGTACGCGATTGTTTTCGTGTTTTTATTTTATTTTATTTTATGTTATATCATGTTCATGGTAAAGAAAATGTACCTAAAGAGCTTTTGTTGTATGATATTTATGTCATGTTGTATACGTCTAACCTGGCCCTCAAATAGACGCTTACTTTCGCAAAGGGGAATTCGCCGATAAGTATTGCGAAATGCCCTTGATCTCAAATTTTCATAATTTCCACGAAACATCATTGGTGTCACTAAAAAAAAATTTTAGCGACAAAAAGATTCCCCCCCTTCATACCCCTTGCCCAGAATATCGAAAAAACATTTTTTTTTTTTTTTAGAAAAAAATTCTCTATTCACAAGTGTTTGATGAAAATTTATTATGATTTTAATTCACATGTTTATAGAGATGATAGGTCTTTCAACATAAATTTTTATAAAATGTTTCACTTTAATGGAGGAAAGGGGGGAGACATTGACAAAGAAAACCTTCAAATTGGTGTAAAAAAAATTTTAGCGACAAAAAGATTTCCCCCACTTCATACCCCTTGCCCAGAATATCGAAAAAACATTTTTTTTTTTAGAAAAAAATTCTCTATTCACAAGTGTTTGATGAAAATTTATTATGATTTTAATTCACATGTTTTTAGAGATGATAGGTCTTTCAACATAAATTTTTATAAAATGTTTCATTTTAATGGAGGGAAGGGGGGAGATATTGGCAAAGAAAACCTTCAAATTGGTGTAAAAAAAATTTTAGCGACAAAAAGATTTCCCCCACTTCACACCCCTGGCCCAGAATATCGAAAAAACATTTTTTTTTTTAGAAAAAAATTCTCTATTCACAAGTGTTTGATGAAAATTTATTATGATTTTAATTCACATGTTTATTGAGATGATGGGTGTTTCAACATAAATTCTTATAAAATGTTTCGCTTTCAAGGAAGGGTGGGAGGGGGGAGACATTGACAAAGAAAACCTTCGAACTGGTGCAGTTGTGAACCATAGGGGCTTACATACAATTTTTTTTCGCCCAGGTATGTGTTTTGATGACTATAATTCTTAGAAATTTTTTTCACTTTTTTTTTAGATTTGAGTCGTTCTCAAAAACTTGAAAAATTCTCAAAAATGCGTTTTTCTCATAAATAATGGCTAACACGCTAAAAATGAATAGAAGTAAAGTTGTTCGGCGTAAAATTTCATATCAAATTTCGTCATTAAAATTATGACTAAGGAGCATAATTACAGAATTGTGGGTATGGGCGCATGGGGGGGGAGGGTAAAGGGTCGAAATGCGAACAAGTGGTTTGAACGAAAAGCACTCGCCAGATTCGTGTTCAGTGTGTCTGAATTAGTAGAAAAACACTCCTATCCTAATTTTTTGACTCACTTTAAACGTAAGCAAAAATTGCAATTTTGTTCAAAAAAGTCAATTTTAAGCAGAGTTCTGAAACTTTGTATAAATTCCATATTTGTCGATATAAAATCGTAGGAAAGTCACACCGAAACTTCGCGGATCCGTATTTGGGCTTGGGGGCCCCCTTTACCCCAAATTTGTGACGATATAAATTGTACTCCCTGAATACGATAATGAAGTCAGATTCACTATTCGACCTCAATTATTTTGGGCATTGTTACAGGCGTAAAAATTTCGTGGTAGTTCTGTACTAAAACAAGGTATTAACTGAGATCAAATAGTAAATAACTTCATTATCGTATTTTAGGGAGTACGATTTATATTGCCACAAATTTGGGGGAGAGAGTGACCAGCCCAAATACGGGTCCGCGAAGTTTCGTTGCAACTTTCCTACGATTTTATATCGACAAATGTAGTAAACATACAAAATGTCAAAACTCTTTCGTTATAAATTGTCGTCAGGTATTAATGTGGAAGTTGCCGCCCAACTCCAAATTGATTTTTTCGAGCGAAGTTGCAATTTTTTCTTATGTTGAAAGCGGGTGAAAAAATTAGAAGAGGAGTGTTTTTCAACTAATTCAGACACGCTGAACATGAATACGGACGTTCATTTTTCGTTCAAACTTCTCGTTCCCATTGTGATCCTTTTAACTCCCCTCCCCTCCCCGCGCGCTCATATCCACAATTTATTCTGTAATTATTTTCCTTAGCCAAAATTGTGATGACGAAATCTGATATGAAATTTTACGCTGAACAACTTCACTTCCATTAATTTTTAGTGTATTAACTGTCCAAATCTCAAGAAACAGTGAAAAAAACGTCTAAAGATTATGGTAATCAAAACTTATACTTTGACGAAAAACATTCTATGTACTACCCTAAGTTTCGCGGCTGCAGCGATTCGAAGTTTTCTTTTATTAAGGTCCCCCTCCCCTTTTGAAGTGAAAAATGTTGTAAAATTTCGTATCGAATGACTCATCATCTCTCGAAACATTTGAATTAACACCATAATTTTTCCTCAAATACGCGTAAGTAGAGAATTTTTTTCAAAAAAAAGGGGGTTTTCGATATTTCGGGCGAGGAGGTGGCGTGGGGAAACTTTTTTGGTTCTAAAATTAACATCGAAAAATGTTTAATAGCGCATTCTGGACAAGTCGTCAGCAGTAGATCGTCATCATTGTATGACATTAGTGGACCGTCAACGGTGTGATGTCATCATTGAGCTGACATCAGTGGACTTATTAACCTCAAAAGATGTTTAATAGCGTCTTCTGAAAAAATCGGTAATAATTGACCATCAACAATCTGACATCATCATTGGACTGGCATCAGTGGACTTATTTTATCAAGGATTGATTTTATGATTTCAAGTTGAAATGTTGAGAAAATTGGCGATGTTATTAGTGGACTGTGAACCGAATGATGTCATCAGTGGACTTATTTAATGAAGGATTGATTTTATGATTTCAAGTTGAAATGTTGAGGAGAATTAAGGATGTTATTGGTAGACCGTCAGCAGTGTGACGTCATCATTGGACTGACATCAGTAAACATAATGTTGAGAAAAATTAGAGATATGACCTCAGTAGACTTGTTACCATTGAAAGGTGTTTAATAGCGCATTCTGGAAAAATCGTCAACAGTTCAGCGTCAAGAGTTGACCATCATCATTGGACGACTTTAGTGGACAGTAAACAGTGTGACGTCATCATTAGACTGACATCAGTGGACGGATGTTATGAAGGACTGATTTTATAATTTTACGTTGAAATGTTGAGGAGGAAAATTAGAGATGCTTGA
The DNA here is from genome assembly GCA_900060175.1 of Ferrisia virgata. Lineage (NCBI taxonomy): Eukaryota > Metazoa > Arthropoda > Insecta > Hemiptera > Pseudococcidae > Ferrisia > Ferrisia virgata. Next base: position 12,138 of record FIZR01008626.1, read on the forward strand.
AGTTGACCTGTCAACAGTTGAGCTTGATCTTGAATTGATTTTATGATTTCAAATTGAAATGTTGAGGAAAATTAAGGATGTTTAAAGTTGACCCACAGACAGTTCACCTTGGCTCTGAATTAATTTCATGATTTTAAACTGAAATGCTGAAGAAAATTAAAGAAAGTTTACCCGTCAGCAGTTGACCTTGATCCTGATTTGGTTTTAAGATTTCAAGTTGAAATGTCGAGGAAAATTAGTTAACCGTAACACCGGTTGATTTTATGACCATTAGTTGAAATGTTGAGGAAAATTGAAAATGTTTAAAAATGACCCGTAAACGATTGACCTTGACTCTGAATTGATTTTAAGATTTTAAGTCGAAATATTAAGAAAAATTAGTTGACTTTTATCTCGACTGATTTTATGATTTTAAGCTGACAAATGTTTAGAAACGCATTCCACAGTTGACCCGTCATCGGTTTACCCATCAACAGTGGACTTTGACCCTGGTCGATTTTATGATTTTAAATTGAAATGTTGAGTAGGTGTGACGAAAATTATTTGTTGATGAGCAGTGAATATAAGTGTTTAATTTATACCAACAACGTAAAAAATATAAAAACTTGAGCTTTTTTTTGGGGGGGGGGGGGTGGACACCCAATGATGTTTCGTGGAAATTATGAAAATCTGAGATCAAGGGCATTTCTCTATATTTATCAGGAAATATCCTTTAAATTTTCTAAAAAATGTTTTTTTTTTTTTTCGAAATTAAAAACTATTTTTCACTATGATGCTAGATTTGCATCCATTACCTGATGGTAATTTCTTTGCTAAATTTTATAGCTAGAAATCTATATATTACGATAAAGGTCTATCTCGAGATGGATAATATTTCATAAACTCAGATTGCTTTAATTTCGGGTCTCAGCTGGATACGAATGAACTAGGCAACATAATAAATACACACGGCTACGTAACGCACCGAACTATAAAGATCATTAAGCGTAGGCAACCGTACAGTAGATATATATATGTATAAATAAGAATGAATGACGAAGGGAGAGAGGGGTTCAAAAAAGGGTAAACTAACTACGTATTTCGGCCAAAAAGAGTTAAAAGATGGGGGAAAAAAGATAGGAAAAAATGCTTCAAAATTCGTTGGCGACGACGTAATTTTTGACCAAGCTGGAGATCTAGTCCTATTTTTTTTTAGTATCTGTATCTCTAACTCGATCCCTACCCTGTCGTAAAATTAAAGCTGGAGAAGTGAGAATGTATGTGTATTTACTATAATATACGTACTACAGTGGAGCTGGTGGTACAGGCAGGCGAGAGAACAATACTACTCATTAAATGTCTTTCATAAAACGGTAGTAAAGAGAGAAAGAGAGATAAACCTGGTACGTATTTGGAATCGTTACTACGTTGACACCTCCGGCTTTTTAGCTCGCTTTTGTAGTAACAAGGTTGAAATTCCGGCTAGGTTTACTTTCATCGGTACGACAGTGTAATTTTTGTGTAGAAGTAGGGGCATGGTATGGCACGGTAGCGAGATGAAGCTTTGTTTGATGTGATTTTCTCTATATCTATCGAATAGTTCCATAGCAAAGTTCTAACGAATTCTATCGCAGCGATGAGAGAAATTCGGGAAATAGGTTTTTCGTTCTCTTTACTTTCCGGCAGCACCGCGCACCGCGCCGTCACCTGCCCTTCAAAGATATTCGGTTATAAGATACATAGTTTTCTATTTGTACGGCAGAGTAGGATGTGAAGAAAAGTAGAGAGAAATGTACCTATTACTTTGTTGTGGGTTTGTAATGATGATTTTTTTTCTTCCCTTGTAAAGTCCGATTATTTGTTGGCTTTGTAATTTTTTCTCTGTAATCTGGCCTTCGTTGCTGAACCAATCGATGGTGCATCAAATTTCGTGTAAATATACCCAAAAGTCAACCTCCTGGAGCTGTTGAAGAAGAGAGATGGAAAACTTTGCTATTGTTTGTAAATTTTTTTTTCTTCGGTTTTAGTCCATTTAAATTGAGGTAAGAGGTTGAAATTTCACATCGGGTTTAGCGGATGCTTGTACGATATTTTTCAGAGGATTCTAATGCTCTAGAACTTTTTTGTAACTAAAAAAAATTTAATACCAAGTCATTTTCGCTCCAAAATAACCCAAATCCGATAAGAATTCACAGAAAGCGAAAATTTTGTATTACCGTGAAGTGTGTTCTCTAAAATCCATGCATATTTTGTTTCCCTTGAGGGGAAGGGCAAGAGGATGCAAAGCGTGATTTTTTGGCAATTTCTTACTTCCCAAATAACTTTTTGACGAAACAAATGTTGAAACAAAATTCGTACAGCATTGAAAAAGAAACATGTTTACTCCTTCGACTTTTTCCTGCTGGTAGTGGCAGTGTAAGAGGGGGGCTATTCAGAAAAAAAATCATTTGTGAAAATCTTTAATTCTCAAAGATCTGCTTAGTTCACTTTTAGTAGCATTTCTCTTAAATAGTACTTCCCACTACTATGCAAAATAATAAAAACGTTGGACAGTCCCCTCTTCTCAAAGTAGAGGATGAGGCTGCCCTTCAAAAAGTTGCAACTTTCTCAAAAAGTAAGTTCGTTATACCAGAGTCTATCGCAGGGGTTTTTGTGGTCGCGGAATTCGATTTTGACAACTATTTGAACGTTGACGTTAAGTTGGATTTCTGGAGGGGAGGTTCAAAATCCAAAATTTGCCAAATTTTGGACATTGGTGTCAATTTACGAGGTCTAAAATCTGCTATTGTAGATTAATAAAGAGTTTCTAGCTGTTGGACCCAAATTGCTCCTGAGGTATTAAAATTTTGCAGGATATACATAAATGGGTATGGGATTTTGTACATGTGGCTTCCGATGCACATTTTGGGATCTTGAAACTATTGAAGTCTAAGACAATTTTGGAGATTAGTAAATTTACACCAATGTCTAAAATTTGATAAATTTTGGATTTTGAACTTTCCTTCAGAAGCCTAATTTGAGTCCAACCTGGGAATAGTTGTCAAAATAAGATTCTACGACTAAAAAAAAAATCCATGTAATAGACTCATTCAATTTTTGGCATTTTTGAAGATTTTCCAAAACTAGCGAGCTCTTTCAACGTCAAAACGACCCAAATATAACCTAGGGTCTTCCGATTATGCTCAACATTTTTTTTGCGAGTTTTTCTTACTAGGCTAATGACGAACTCGTCATAATTTCAGCTTCAACCCCGTAAAGGGTAGGGATGGCAGGGAGGGATGGTCTTTGCAATTTCCCAACAATTGATGTTTTTTGCTGAACCGTTCAAATTCGCAGCGCCATATTTTGATATTGGTTGAACTTCAGATGAATATGTCCCAAAGAAGATTTTTAATTAATGTTAAAAATTTTTAAAGCTCAGAGTTGAACTTTCGAAAGCTCAACTTTTTAAAATGAGTGCAAAGGTTTGAAGTCTCCGTTCAAAAATTTGAAAAAATCACCATGAAAAGATCTTTTCGTGTTTTATTCAAGTAATTGAAAATTTGAATAAATGGAGAAAGTGAAGTAAAAGGTGGATTTTCAATGATTCCAGGACACTTATTTTAAATATCAGCCTATTATTTTCATCCGATCTCTCCATCCCTTCCCCCAGGAGCTCTTTCAACGTGGTTAAAATTTGAAAAAAAATTAAAAAAAGTGAAATGATTCTTCGATTTTTCCAAATCCGATGATTTCGAATATTCTTCAATTTTTTCGATACAGATGGGTTGACAAAGGTGAAGGTGAGTCGAAATATTTGAAGGCTTAAACGCGGTCACTTCATTTCGGAAGAAACAGTTGGTATGAAAGGTTGAAAAATATGCGTTCAAGAGTATGTTGAGTATGTTTGACCTCCAAAAATGACATTTCACTGTTTTCAGCTTGATTTTCCATGTCATATATTGTCGATGATAACCAGAATATTGTAGTCTATCAAACGACTGGCGGATGAGGGAGGAATATTAACAAAATCCATTTTGGGATCCTCATTTTCGGCCTTGTCAGATTTTTATTTTTTATTTCTTCCCCCGAAATTTAAAAATTATTTGCTCAGCTTCATACTGACCAAAATTTTTCAAATTTGGAGAACAGGCTTCGGTTGACGTGCCATTTCGTATTCTGGGGCGGGAATGACCTCAGGTCAGAATTCATCTGTGCTCAAATTTGGGGTAGGGCGTGATAAGGGGCTAAATTCGTAAAAATTGTTTCTTTTTAAGCTAATCGATAGAAAATCCAAAGTTGTACAGCATATCCAAAAATTAGCTTCCTAGTTTAATTAGAAGGGGAGATAAAAGGGTTTTCTATTTTTTTTGACTTTGAAAAAAGAACTGTTCCTCCTCTATCTCCCTGTCAAATTGAACGAGGAAGTTGAAATTTGGTATGTGAACTTGGTGGAGGCCCGGCATGTGCCTTTTGAGGATCTCGACTTTTTTACCTCATTGTCCCCCCTCCCCCTCCCCCCTAAGCAGCAAAAATGTGAATTTTTGGTAGGTTTTTCTTATTATTTTCCGCGCATAACTCTTCTGCAAATTCAAATCAATAAGAATCGATTTGTCGCTTCGTATTTTTTTTTTTGAATTTTGAATTTTGAATTTTGACCAAGACTAAGAATCCTACGTGCCCTGTAAAGGTGTCGAGATTCTATTTTGAAAATTAATTAATCAAAATAAGAATAAAAAGGTCTGTTCGTAGTTATTTTTTTCAGATTTTCAAATGCAAGTTTTGAACCCTTTATGCTCATGAGGAAAAATCTAGCTTTCAACTTAAAAGCTCAACTAACAACTACACAAACAGATTCATCTCAAGTCTAAACAATATCAAAATATCAGTCTTCAAAGTTGAACTGTTTTGAAAAAAAAATCGCAATCGCTTGAAAATTGCTAGCCCTCTCAACCTTGCTTAAAGAGTTATGGTCCAAAGGGCGGTAATTCTGTTCCCAACATACTGAGAGGAATTTACACAAAACTTTTGAGCAAAATCGAAAGATGCAAAATGAAATTATGAGCCAGTTAGTGTACTTGCGTATCGCTGGAAATCTGAATAAAACTCGGTATTTCAGAAAATTTCATTCATTCGGACTGTAAATTTTTTATCAGCGTTTTAGCTACGTACGAAGGCTGACTTATATTCGAGATTACAATGGGAAATCATTGCTGCGTAATGTTATTTCACATACGTACGTGTACGTAAATCATATCTGTGTGCTGTTCCCCTTGAGCTCAGTTGTAACCTACGAACATAGTTGGAAGGATACATTACACATCTTTGGAAATTTTTTGCTGTATTTTTTTCTTTTTTCACGTTATTCGCATTAGCGATTCGACGACCGACGAGAGAAAGAGTCGAGCGCAAAAAAGATTGCTCTAATCGAACCCAGAGCCAAAGCTAAACCTCTGGTACCTACCTATACATTATGGTGGAGCAGACTAGACGTTTTAAACGAAGGCTTCTGTCGCTATCTGTTTCACGGTCCGATGATCTGATGCTGTAGTTCGTATATACTAAGTCATTTGTCCTGTCGCGTCGCGTCGTGTCGTGTCACGCCAAAAAATTTTGTTCAAAAAGCTACGGCATCATATTCGCCAAAGCTATGGTACTCTTTCATGCAGCACAGATCGTCAGTCGAGCAGCTTGGCAGACGAACGAATGAGGATAAAAGTGTACACGAAGGGTATGGTGTACTCTCGTATTCGTGTACGTGTTGTCGACGACGCAGAATTTCATAATTATACTCGTACGTAGAGACATACGTGGGGACATTGGTACGAAATTTCGCAACCAGTAGTTTACGCTTCGGTACCATCGTGGTTGTCGGTATCGTCCAAACCATACAGCTGCGTACCACTTCTCCTACACTTACGTGTGCCAGAGTATCTCCTACATGTCTATTTTGGTGGCACATTATAACCACGCATTGACCATTTTGAATAATTTAATTCAACGTAGATAGCTAACGTACCTACTACCTGGTACATTACATACCTACATACATTTATGTACAGTATTATATTATTTCAGTATTAAAGTCAACCCAGCCAAGTTATACTACTTATGCATCAGATGTACTGTACGTACAAATGTACACATAGTGCATGTAATACTAACTAGGTAGAGGTACTTTGACCTATGCATATACACATACTTTTTAATACGAAAGTAGCTATTTTCCACTTTGGCGTATTTTTAAAAAGCTCTTTTTATTATAAATTCGATCGTCGAATGAGTAATTTTTTTTTTTTATAGCACATTATATAGTCAACTTTCAAGTTTCCCCCTGGTTTTTCTTTATTTCTCTATAAGTTCCTTTTTTTTTTTTCAAGATGAATACCATATAACAACGTACGTTGCAAAGTAATAAGCGAAATGTTACGTGAAAATATAAAATAACTGCAGTGAAAAGCAATAATGGAAATGCGATCATGCAAAACGACAACATAAACGACAATGAAACTGTGATAAAAGGGTAAGACGCGATCGTATACATTTAGTTTTTAAAAAGACATACATTCATACTAAATGTAGATGTTTGTTTACTAATGTTCACGTAGGGTATCTGTACACGATATGATACAGTATGTAATATGTGTTCATTATAATAATATATGTACACCCGGTTTCAAAAATCTCGACGATAAGTAAGATTATACGAGGGCGTGCAAGTCACAAGTTATCTAAGGTGGAGGTTCTAGCTTCCACCTTGTTTCATTTTGATTGTTACATGTATTGGGTGTTCCGCATTAACCTTCTTTCCCTTAAACCAGTGACAGATCAACTCATGAGACTTACAAGTATGGTGGGTAGCATATCCAAAAAATTGAAGGACCGAGATATACTGTGGAGGTTCTAGCTTCCACCTTGTTTCATTTTGATTGGTACATGTATTGGGTGTTCCGCATTAACCTTCTTTCCCTTAAACCAGTGATAGATCAACTCATGAGACTTACAAGTATGGTGGGTAGCATATCTAAAAAATTGAAGGACCAAGATATGCTATTTTCGAAATTTCCTTTTCGCCCAAACCTGCCAATAATTTTGAAAATTTGCAGAAAAATATTAATAATGATGAAAATTTACTGTTTGCTCCAAAATACATTATATACTTTCGAATATGTGTGATATAAAACTCAAGAGTGGAGGTGAAGTGGTTTGTAAAATATGAGACAATAAGTACAAAAAACCATGACTAAAAATTTATAACTTTTTTAGTTTTTTGTGAACAACTTTTGAAAAAGCTGTTATGAGCATCTGATTAGAAAAATTTCAAATGCATGGGAAAGCACCTTCAACTTGGTGGTTGTGGTGGTAATCCCGAGGATTGCATTTATACGGAGAAAAAAAATAACAATTGAAGAAAAAAAACTCTAGTAAGTTTTGGACAAAAATGGAAAAAAGTGCATCGCAAGCGATGTTTTTTTAGCCTACTCATCTAGGAACCCATCTACTTACCTAATTTTAACTTCTTAGCTCAATTTTTCGGAGTACTACGCGAGGAACAAACTGAAAAAATAAGAAAAACCTACGCAAAAAACACATTCTTTTGGCTGTGAGGCGGTACTACGATGCTGAATAGTCCAAATCCCCAAAGGCACATCTAAAGCCTTTACCAAGTCCGTATACCGAATTTCAACTTCTTTGCTTAATTTGGTGGGAAGATACAAGAAGAACAGCCCTTCTTTAAGGTCAAAAAGGAAGAAAACCCTCCTATCTCCCCTCCTGATTGACTTAGGAAACTGGTTTTTGAATATGCTGTACACCTTTACATTTTCTATTGATCGGCATGAAAAAGAACAATTTTTGCTATTTTAGCCTCTCAGCACTTCCTCCCCCGAATTTAAGCATAACTGAATCTTGACTTGAGGTCATTACCACCCCAGAATATCAACTGGCACACTAATCTAAGCCTATTCCCATAATTTGATCGATTTTAGTCAGTATTGGCTGAGCAAATCATTTTTCAATATCAAGGAGAAAAAATACCCTGTAATAGACTCATTCAATTTTTGGCATTTTTGAAGATTTTCCAAAACTAGCGAGCTCTTTCAACTGCAAAACGACCCAAATATAACCTAGGGTCTTCCGATTATGCTCAACATTTTTTTTGGCAGTTTTTCTCACTAGGCTAATGATGAACTCATAATTTCAGCTTCAACCCCGTAAAGGGTAGGAATGGCAGGGAGGGATGGTCTTTGCAATTTCCCAACAATTGATGTTTTTTGCTGAACAGTTCAAATTTGCAGCGCCATATTTTGATACATTTCTCATATTAATGTTTCTTAATAAATAATTTTCGTCACACTTCGTCAAAATTTTAATTTAAAGTCATAAAATAAACCGAAAGTCAAATAATTTTCCTCAAAATTTCGACTTGTAATCATAAAATCAATCTAGAGTCAATATCAATTGTTTATGGGTCAACTTTCATTTTCCAACATTTCAACTTAAAATCATGAAATCAATCCAGAGTCAAGGTCAACTGTTTACAGGTCAACGTTAAACATTTTAAATTTTCCTCAGCAATTCAGTTTAAAATCATGAAATCAACCGGGGTTAAGGTCAGCTAATTTTTCTCAACATTTCAACTTAAAATCATAAAATCAATTCAAGGTCAAACTCAACTGTTGGCAGGTCAACTTCGAGCATCTTTAATTTTTTTCAACATTTCAACGTACAATCATAAAATAAGTCTATTGATGGCAGTCCAATGATGACGTCACACTTTTGACTGTCTACTAACAACATCCTTAATTTTCATCAATATTTCAACTCAAAATCATAAAATCAATCTTTGAAAAAATAAGTTCACTCGCACCTCTAATTTTTCTCAACATTTGAACTTAAAATCATGAAATCAATCCTTCATAAAATAAGTCCACCGATGTAATTTCAGGCCGTAAAAATCTGTATACTGATGTCAGTCCAATGATGACGGTCAACTGTTGAGCATCAACCCTGTTTAATTTTTTGGGTATGCAAACTATACTACAGGTACGTCTTATGAGTTGACTTATCTGTGGTGTAAGGAAATGAAAGTTAATGTAGAACACCCGACATGGTTTTTCTGTATGAATTTTTCTTTACGAACCATCCTATACACGGTGCTTCCTTTTTCTCTTTCTCGATTATCGTCACATTTACACAATATATGTGTGCTATAAAGTACCTATATGAAAGTATATATAGATATGGATAGAGAGATACATATAGCTAGAACTCATTCTACATCATCTTCGAGTAGATGCTGTAGCGTGTAGCGACTTCCAACCTTATCATGCGTTGGTGGTTACTGGTTATGCTGTTGTATGTATTTTCTATGGCTTGTGCGGAACAACTCGGAACGCAGCTCGACTCTTTTGCGAAAATTTTGATTAATATTTATTCAAAAACCCTCCATTTATTTCCGCTTATTTCCGTCCGTCCGTTTATTACGTGTATCAATATTAAAACGTATATTGTTGTTTGCATTATGCTCTTTCGTGCTCACAAACAACATACTGTGTATGTATTTGTATATCCAATCCAAGTACCTACAAAATATGTAACCTTTGGCGTCCTTGATTTCCTTCGTGAAATTACTATGTATACTTATACGTATGCTATTCGTACGAATACGATAATGTGTTTTTTGCGCATACTTATACGTAATATTGTACTGGTGTATGTACGTAGTTGTATTCGTGTATAAAATACACGGTGTAATTTTTGAGAAGAGTATGGAAGAGATTAGGTGTTTATCAAAACGTGGAAAATTTCGTATCATCGAACGTATGCTTTAATAAAGTTTTTTGGTTTGTGAAAAAGTCATTAAGTTTTTAAGTTATGGTTACTATTTCAAAATGTTATATTTTGGTGTACTCGACTATTTATTATTTTTACAGATTCTTTGAGATGTTTTTTCGCTTACAGGGATTTGCTAGAATTGTCTCCTATCGACTTAAATGTTACCAAACCCTTAGGTGCTCTCCTAGGTTCCTGAAAACGTGATATTACCATTTGAAGGTTTATTTTATCTTTTCTCGCTGGTCTTAGCTTGATTTGAAAATCAACTCATTAAAGTTCATTCAACACTTGATTTTGAAAAAAAAAAACTGATCTTCGTATAACTCCCCCCCTACATTGTGAGCTACGACACTAAAATTTGGCTTGTACATTTTGTCAGTACTCACCAACTTATAGCTTCACAACATGGATGTTGATTTGGGCTGTTTTCTGAGTTTGTTTTAGTCTTATTAATCTCCTCCGAATTGAGCTAAAGAGTTTATATTTGATGTATATAGATTTAATGCATCTTCCTAGCCTCGAAAAAGTAGTTTTTTGGCTGATTTTTACCGTTTTACAAGTTTGTTTCACGCATGCTCCCCCCTCCTTCCAAAATCCCAATTTACATGAGTGGTTGAAATTCAGCTTTTTTATTCAAGTACCACGAGGAAAAGAATTTATTTTACAGAAAAGCAAGACGAAAACGTTGATTTTTTTCAAATCTATGTGGTTTTGATATGGCGTTTTTAAAAATTTCTTCGTTATTTGAAACCTCAAAATCACTTCTTTAATGATTTTTTTCATAATTTTACCCCATAAAAGTAAAAAATTGGTAACGTCGAAACAATTTTTACATTTTTTATACTTTGAGCTGGAAAATGGAATTTTGAACATTTTTTTTCAATTTTTCACGGTCATTTTCCATCTTATAAGCAAAAAATCAACATTTTAAAAATTTTTTTCTTGTTTTTTTTTTTTGTAATTTTTGAATAATAAAATTTTATTTTCAGTTGTTTTTTCGTCATTTTCATTTACAAAATACAAAAAATCGACGCATTTCGGAACTTTTTTTTTTGATTTTTCACATGTTTGAGCCGTAAAACATTTGGAACAATTTTTTTTAATGTTTTATACTTTTTTTGAAGATTTTTTTTTCACTGTTTTTTATCTACAAAATAACGTTTTGAACGCTTTTTTTTTCTTCATTGTACAACTTAAAAGCAAAAAATTTACATTTTTTGAAAACATGTTTCGATTTTTCTATAATTATTCATTTTAAAATTAAAAAAAAAAACTTTTTTTTTGTTTGTTCAATTGCATTGAGAACTAACTTTTTTGCATTTTCTTTTCAATTCTTTTACGTTTCTTGATCTATAAAGTAACATTTTGATCAATTTTTTTTTAGTTTTGAAGTTTTTTTTTTCATGGTTTGCCAATTTTTTTCAACATGTTTTTCACATTTTCTTCACTTTTTTCGGCAGATTTTCTACGTCATATTGACAGTGAAAAACAGGCTATTACGGTGGATGAGAAGGGGGCGAGGAATATCAACAAACCCTGACCATGTCTGATATTTCTTTTCATTATTTAATTTTTTTCACGAAACTAAAAATGATTTGCTCAGCTCGATACCGACCAAAATCGATTAAATTTGGTAAAAGGGGTTTGAATGGCAACAAGTTTGATATTCTGAAGCGGAGTTGACCTGGGGTCAAAATTCAGTTTTGACCAAATCTGGGGAAGGAGGTGCTGAGGAACGAAAATCGCAAAAATTGTTCCTTTTTGAACCGATCGACGGGCAATCCAAAGTTGTACAACATATCCAAAAATCAGCCTCTTGAAGCGATTAGAAGGGGAGATATGAGGGTTTTCCCCTTTTTCACCTAGAAAAAAAAACTTTTCTTCATATTTTCCCTCTAAATTGTGCTAAAAAGTTGGCATTCGGTATGTACACTTGATAGATGCTATAGATGTGCCTTTTGGAGGTTTCAACTTTTCAACTTTATTGCACCCCCTCTCAGCCGTGAAAATGTAATTTTATGGTCGGTTTTTCTTTGAGCTAAACGGTTTAAATTTGCTATATAGATTTAGCATACGTCTGAGGTGTGCGTTTTTGGGTTTCACCTTTTCACACCGATGTGTACCTGTATCCCTATTGCAGAAAAACCCCGAGGCGAGGGGGGTGTTAATCCCTTTCTCCCTTTCTCCGAGGCAAAAAAACTTGAAAAATCTATGCATTTATGCCACTATTTTCCTAAAATTCCTGTAAAATGCACTTTTTTTATCGTTTATGAAGTTTATTTTTTCCAAATTTTGTCTTCGCTTCGCTTGGGCATACTATTTCATTTATTTTTACGAAATCAGATCCGAAAAATAGTACACAGAAAAACTGTAAACCGCCTCTTTTGAGCCACTCCTGGCTACTCCACTAACCCTTTACCGGAGTGTTCCAATGAAAACATCTCAGAGCGCTCCATTTTTTATGGTATAAAATTACATTTTGACCGATTTTTTCCATCACGTTACATTGAAAATACGATAAATTAAAACTCTTCGGTACGAATCAGCTACGGAAAAGTTCTTCGCAGAAAATTGAAAACACATAAATGGTTCATCGAGTAGGTGCTCGGTACATTCGCGTACGAATATTTCAATATCGTCAGGTTCGAAAGTAGCTAAAATACACGATCTAGTCACGTCGTGTCATTCGAAGGTCAGGTTACATAAGTTCGCGTTGAGAAAGAGTAAGAAGACCACCGAAAGAGAGAGAGAGAGAGAGAGAGAAAGTAAAACTCGAGCTGCAATAAAATTGTCAACGATAAAATAACATTTTCTTTAAAAAAATACAATAAAAAAAAAAAAAATACCTCGAAAATAAGCTTTGTAACATTTTAAATAAAGCATTCGATATAGAGTTCGTCACCGAGAAAGAGGCAGACAGCGAGAAACAGAGAAAACCTAGCTAACCTCCTATTCGTACCATATACTTTTGAAAAAGTAAAAAACTAACTTGGAATCGTAAAATCCAACCAGCAATGTAATCAAGTTCAAACACCTTTTCCGCACTCCTTGCCTTTGAAAACCAAAACCTCACTCAAACTTTGGTAAAAATAACTTCGTTCCAAGAAAAAGAAGAAGAAGAAAGAGAGAAGGAGAAGAAAAAAAGTATCTACGTTCGAAGTTTTTCGTTTGCAGCGAGTTGTCGAACAGTCGTATGGGAAAAAAAATTGTAAAAATACCACTGCACAGCACGTAGGTATCTACGTACCTACGAGTACTAATTTTTATCGTGCAAACAAACTCGGTCGAGTTTTATTCGACTCGCGTAAACGAAAATATAAATTCCATTGGTACTCGAATCGAACGAGAACGAGAGTGAGAAAGTAGCAGTTTGACAGAGTGTGTGTGTGTGAGAGAGAGAGAGCGAGAGAGCTAGAAAGGGCGAAAAAAAAATTATTATACATACGAAATTTTTCGTCTTAATTCAAAACTCTAGCTGACGTGTTTTCGTGGTGGATAGTTAGTCGAAGAAGAAATTTTTCTCTCACTCCTCGTGTGATATACATTTTTTTTTTTTTTACTCCTCTACTTCATCGAGTTAAATGGAAAAACTTTGCACAAAAACTGACGCTAGCGCGTTTTGTGTAGCTGAGTAAAAAAAAAAAGCGCAATTAAACTTTTTCCAAAGTTTACATTGATTTACGGTAGAATTGCCTGCGTTGCTGAGTTTTTTCTACACTTAACTGCCTGGCTGGGCCTCGTTCTTTGTCTGTCTATCTCTCTCGCCCACCCATCGCGTCGACGTTTAATCTAACTTTAATTAATCATTAATATCGTCCCAATAGTAAAGATATACCCTAGACTATGATACCATAACGTCGAATAAATTCATTACGAAATTTCTACCCCTGTGGCTGGGCTGGCTCGATTCGATGCTACCTATTTTAACTCATCTGCATTGTCGTCGAGTCGTATCGATGGTGGTATTCCAAGCACCTCCGGTGTAATAACCGGTTCTCATATAGCTTTATTTAACTTCTAGCCAGCTTATATAATTAGTTTCAGTGTAGCCCTATCTTACCCAGTACCTACACGTAAAGTTAACGCCGTTCTCGAATAACCATCAGCAAACTTTTTACTAACTTACCACCACCCCTACCCTCAATAACACAATGATGACGTTATACCTGCGATAAGTTTTTTGCCCCCCCGTTGTACACTTCTCTTACTCATACCTATCTACCTATTTACGTATATCTGCGTTCGTTAACTGTTCTCGATAGTCGTACTTATTCCGTCTAAAGTTGGCAAACTTTCGTCTCCCAAACTCCGTACTATGCGACTAAATTTATGCCATCGCATCGTACAAAGTACGTAGCGTACTAGTTAACTTGTTCTTTTCAGATACAACCAATGACGCGACGACGAGACTTGGAAAGTAGTGCTAATATACTCGCTACGCCACTCCTGCTCTCTGCTTTCTGCTTTCTGGCCTAGCTCCATCAGTCACATACAGAGATGCTTAAAAATCTACACTGCTCGGAGTAGGTTAGGTATCTACGGAATGAGTGAAGAAACTTAAACTCCGCTGTAAGCTTGTTTCAACATGCTGGTTTCAAACTTTTCACCGACATCGGAAGAAGAATCAAAGAGATGAAAAAATTTCGGCGCACATGTCTCCTGTTCTCGATGCTGCGACGTTAGGTGTTCGTCTGTCATTTGCGCTCGATTTACGTGTCACGTATGCGGCCTACTTGTCTTTCTTTATTCGTTGCTAGGGAATTTCGAAATACACGTACCTACAGTGGAAGTTTCTTCGTGCACGTTGAATTTATTTTCTGTGTATGTTCTCGATGGCGAAATAGATATGATGTGTTGAATGAGTCGAGCGACCTTATTTATTGAACCCTTTGAGATTACAAAATGTCATTAGATTTTATATAATCTTCAATTCGTCAGCCAGTCACTTCGTATTGGTCAAGATGATGGTTTCAGATTTGAAAATGGAGCAATAAGTTAACGAACGACTGGTCACAAGTTGTAAGATATACTTTGGGTCGACCTATGATGACAGGCTACTGGCAGCAGGCAAAATGATTATTAAAATTGAACATCATTAGATGTTGTCAAACTGTTGAAAGTTTTGTGAGGTCTTGTTAACTTTCAACATCCAATGGTGTTCCATTTTGGTATCTTTATTAACTCGAAAATTCAGATCACAGTGTGTAATCTGGACGAAGGATGCTCGCCTCCCTCTCTCCAACAACCCATTTTATTTCAAAACTAACGCCCTAATAAAATACCCATAATTTGAGTAAGGTCGATCTATCAGATTCGTAACTAGAGTGGGCTTATTTCTTTAGGAGATTTATTTTGGAAAAGCAGTTTTGTCTCACTTGAGTTGAGTGGTGATTTCAGTATAGTTTGTTGTCGAAGGTTAAGCCGAGGTATTTAACTGATTAGGAAAGTGGAATTTGATTTTGGCCTGTGGAGATATCAAGCATTTTAGGATATTTGTATTTTCTACAAAAATGTATTGCTGCAGATTTGATGGACGACATTTTAAAACCATTCTGTAAAGACCGATATTGAATGTTGTTGGCTGATTCTTGAAGGAGATGTTTTCCAAAGGAAGGGTCTTTGCACTCAGTAAGAATGCCATAATTATCCGCAAATAGTGCTTTAGAGACAAAAGCTAGGATATTTGATGGGAGATCATTGATTGCAATAATGAATAGCGTGTTGGGCTTGACACAGCTCCTTGAGGGACTCGATAATTTTTAGATAGTGTGTCACATATCCGGACAACAAATTCTCGTGTTACATAGAAAATTTTGAATAAAGTGAAGAATGTTGCCTCTGAAGTTCCATGAGTGAAGAGTAGACAAGATTTTATGTTTCCAAACAGTATCGAAGCCTTTGGATACCTCTCAGAAAATTGTCAGAAGGTGATTTTTGTTTTTGAAAACGGTGAAACCTTACTCAAATTATATAGGACTGTAATCCGCTCAACACTGGACCATGGCTGTTGTATCTACACCACTGCAAATTCTTCTGCTCTCAATAGGCTAAACACAATTTACAACACTAGTATCAGAATCGCCCTCGGAGCCTTTCGTACAGCACCCGAAGTAAGCCTACTCTCCGCAGCATCAGAACCTTCATTGTATATTAGAAGACAACAAATAATCGCAAACTCCATTTTAAATGTTCTCTCTACTCCTGATTTTCACGCAAAATCAGAATTTGTTTTTCCTCTTCATCAACTGACGTCTAATATATCCGATTTACTTAAAGCCATAACTGAAACTGAAACTCTTATCCAACATCTATCAACCCACCACGACTCGATTTTAAGATTGTAAACTAATTTTAAGATGGTAAAAATCCCTTCTCTGTGATTATTACTCAGTGTTTATAGTGTATTCTGTAGTCTTGTTTATTATTCAAAATCTAGGTTTTTCTCCTCCTTTTTCTTGCATGCTTCAAATTATTAAAAACGAAGTACCTATCTTCTTAGCTTGGTTTTCTATGTTATATTGGTAACGAAAAACAGGCTATTACGGTTTATCGACCTAAAGTGGCTGGTGGGGGGGGGGAGGTAATCAACAAGATTCGTTTTACTGTCATAGAAAACCTTTACGGATAATTTTGGCCGTATAAGATATTTATTTTCATTTTTTATTCATCCCCCACCCTCTGAAAACTAAAATTATTTACTCTGCTCAATACAGACCAAAATCACTCCAATTTAGTCAACCAGCTCAGTTTGGTGGAAGATTAGATATACATATGAGTGGGACGAACTTAGATCAAAATTCAGTTATGCCCAAATTTGGAGGAGGAGGTGCTGAGAGGCCAAAACCGCAAAAATTGTTCTTTTTTAAGCTAATTGATGGAAAATCCAAAGTTATGTAACATATCCAAAAATCAACCTCCTGGGTCCATTAGGAACGAAGATATGAGGACTTTTCTGTTTTTTAAAAAGCTTGGAATTTGCTGTATAGATTTTATATAGGTTTTCGGTGTGCTTTTTAGGGTTTGCAGCTGTTCACTTTTTTCCTTCCCCCCCCCCCCCCAACACCCCCAAAAAGTTTTTTTTTTTTTTTTTTTTTTTTTTTCTTCCCCCCCCCCCCCCAACAGTCCCAAAAATGTGTTTTTTTGTTGTTTTCTTATTTTTTGAGTTTGTTCCTCGCATAACTCCCTTTCAAATTGCGATAGGGAGTTGAAATTTTGTATTTACTCTTAGTAGGGGTTCTAGATGCGTTTGTGGGGGACGGAGGATTTAAACTCTTCAGCCTCATTACACCTCCTCACAACCACAAAAAGGATGTTTTTTGTCAGTTTTTATTTTTTTTTTTTGAGTTTGTTCCTCGCATAACTTCCCTTCAAATTGAATTAATAAGTTGAAATTTAGTTAGTGGATTCAGTAGGGCTTCTAGATGTGTTTTTTTGGGGTCTGGACTTTTTAGCTTCATTGAATCCTGCTTACGCTTCCTAGTGATCAGAGAAGAAGTTTTTCTTTAATTAAATTATAATATCCCACGAAAAACACTTTAATTTTATTTTACACAATTAAAAATCATTTTCTCAGCTCTATACCGACAAAAACCGCTGAAATTTGGAAAATAAACTTAAATTGGCAGCATAGTACATATTCTGAAGTTGGGTTGACCTCGGGTTAGAATTCAGTTATGCTCCAACTTGGTGGAGGTGGTGCTGAGAGGTCAAAAATGAAAAATTTCCTCTTTTCTAGCCAATTGATGAAGAATCAAAAGTTGCACAACATATTCAAAAATCAACCTCCTAAATCAATTAGGAGATGAGATATGGGGGTTTTCCTCCCTTTTTGACTTGAAAAAGGACTGTTCCTCCCCTATTTCTTCTCCAAATCAAGCCAGGAAGTTGAAATTCGCTATGTACACTTAACCAGGGCCATAGATTTAGCTTTTGGAGATTCCGACTTTTCAGACCCATCGGACCATTGCTCCTCTTTACAATCCACACAGTTGAAATATTTCACGAAAATTAGGCTGAAAAAGTATCGCTTCTTTTTTAATTTTTTTTTCTTTTCAATGAAATTTAATTTGAAATTTGCACAACCTTGCACGACTATCGAATACATCGTACGGAAGAATTGTGGAGCATCGTTCTGTCCTATTTTATATCAAAAATAACTCTTGAAATATTTTATACTGTTTTATGTATGCATTTTGAAAGTAAAAAGGAAAAGGACTGCTGCTCTATAATTCTCCGCCACAATATCCTTCGTAGTCGCGCAAGGTTAAAAATAATTTTCAACAGAAATGCATTTTAAAAATTTCATTCTGTATTCTTATTTTGCAGACTACCTCGAGATGAAGGCTTCCAGAAAACAAACATCATAACTGGTCCACTGTTGCAGGGGAACAAAACTCAGGTTAGTAATGTTGTCTTCATTATAATATTACTCGATTAAGGGTTTCGTGATGCATTTGCGGATGATGGCAAAACGTAGTATGACATGAAGAGATGATATCGAGCGGGTAAAAAACACTCATCATT
Organism: Ferrisia virgata; assembly: GCA_900060175.1. NCBI lineage: Eukaryota > Metazoa > Arthropoda > Insecta > Hemiptera > Pseudococcidae > Ferrisia > Ferrisia virgata. The sequence continues at coordinate 30,456 of FIZR01008626.1, forward strand.
CAGTTAGTTGGAAGAGCGATAGAGTGAAGTTGGGCGAGATTTTGAGAAATGTTCTCATCCGCTTAAAGCCTGGCTTTAATTCATTATTTACCGGTACCCGTTCGGTACAGGGTATACAGTATGGTATGGTACCTACGCTGTAGAGTAAAATTTCGCAATCTGTTTCGCGAGTCGGTTGAATAATTTCTCACTTTCTTCTTTAATTACTACCCTACCGCCACCGCAGATACCGAAGCTGTTTTTCTTCATCGTGGCTGGCCGAAATTGAACGATGCCATCAGAGGGTGGCGGTGCTTTACTCGACTTTGTGTTTGTGCTTCGTATTCGAACGCGTGTACTCGTAAAAGTGGTTTTTTTCCTTCGATTTATTTACTTTGTATTCGCGGCCAAAATGTTTCTTTGTGTTTAGGAAACCAACTCGTTAAATTACCTTATTGTAAAGCCAGCCTATTGGTAGCTGATTGCTTTGTAGCTTGAAAATGTATTAAGTTACCTATCTTCATCTTTCTCTATGGTAAAAAATCAAAACCCCTCCAACCACTTTTTCGCAGCTCGCGTTTTCGAAGCCGAGCAAATGTTAGTGTTGTATGTACACGAATTTTGTGTTTGTGTTGGTGATTCTAGTCACCCAAAAATGGTGGATTTCGAACGAACAAGTGTACCTCTAACGTAAGTAACTTTTAAAATTCAGGAAAATATAAGTAGATATTTGATGCAAGAAGCTACTGATCGATATACCTAAAAAGAAAGCACCAAACCTGACTTTTATAAAGTAAAGGAGATGTGAGAATTGTTCATTCGTGAAATAAAAAAAGAAGCCCTCTGCGATGTTATTCTTCCCCAAGTGGTGGGGATACAGTAAGATATTGGGCTGAACAGTTGAACCCTTCTCCTTCCAAAGAGCAGTATGTGTACACCAAAGGCTGTTGGCGGATAAGCATGATGAATTTGCCTCGGAAAGATTTCGGGATGATACTTTGGTAGTAGGTGGGTATCATCATGAAATTTCCATGACCAAAGTTTTGAACCTCCAACCTCACCCGTTCTCGAAGGAGGTGACTTTAATTGAAAAACATAATAATTTTTTTTGAAGTCATTAATGAATGGATTTTTGTAATTTTTTGGTATGTAGTAGACAGAAATGGGGGCATCGACCTCCCCCCACCCCCATAACTTTTACCCTAAATGATGATCTCCATTTTTCTTTATTTTTTGTAATATCGATAACGATTTTGTAAAATTTTTGAATTCATGTTTTTCAGGTGTGTATATTAGACTCCCACATCACATATATTTTTTTCAAAATTTTTACAGAGGTGCACCATAGTAAAAATTTCACAAAAAATTTGGAATATCGGAGGAAAGGGCCATATATTTCAAAAAATTGGTTATCGATGGAAAAAATTCAATACTTGGTACACTTTATGCTTGAATCAATAGGAAACGGTAGGCAAAACGCAAAAAAGTTATCAAGCCCTTCAAGCGACTGAAAGTAGCACCCCCTCCCCCCTCACACACCAATTTTTAGTTATAGATAGGTTGATGATATTGGTGTCGTTTTCACATTAGTCGAACCGTCTGATCGTGGGTATTTCATGATGGTACCTACCCACTACCAAAGTATCATCAACCCGAAATCTCTCCAGGGCAGATTTAACATGCTTATCCACCAACGGTTTCAATGTTGAGGTTAAATTGTGAGAAGGAGCTGCAGGACTAAAAATTGAATCCACAAAACAGTCTATCTAAGACCTCTACTAAATCTTTTTTTTATTGGACTCCACTCCCGAGCTCTTGTGCTGAGTGGAGCAAGTTTATCAGTAATATCAAGACAATCTTAAACTAAGATCGTGCAACTTACCTCCTTGCACCACAACACTTAACACCTGATGCTCCGTTTGAAGCTGGAAGGTGTATAATCACTATTGAAATCATAAGTGCTATTAGAGTTTATGGCCACTATTCTCGTCAGGAGTGAAACAAGAACTCCATAGCATGAATAAAAATATACTCGTAAAAACAACTTGAACCAAATGAACATTGACAATAGAGAGCACCTTGAACGAAAAGTACACGTGACCAGGACACCAGTCTCAAACTGAATGGAGAATAGAGTGGGTCAAAAAAAATGATTATTTTTTTTTTCACTTGGTACCCTGAAAAACTGATTGGTAGACACCTAAAAAAAATTCTCTCCACGTATGAGCTCTTAATTTTAATAGGAACGTCCTCCGCCTTTCAGATTTCTATTTTTTTTCTATTGTTATAAAGAAAATTGCATATCTTGGTGTCTACTATATGAAAA
>FIZR01008630.1:0-33887 GCA_900060175.1 Ferrisia virgata
AAAATTGAAAGGTTATTTCGGAGGTAATTATGGGGGGGGGGGCGATGGAGTGTTGATTTTTAGGGATGCTTCTTGTATAGATGTATAAAAAATTAAAATCTCGATAGTATGCACCTGCCACAAAGACATTTCAGCCATGTTAGTTCCGTTGAAAATTTCTGCAGGATTTTTCGAAAACGACTGAACAGAATTCGATGCATTTTGGATATGTTGTAGAAAACAGTATCCCAACACGTGTACAGAGATTTTTTTTGAATTTTTTATTTTAGATAAAAATTATTTGACATTGAAGAAACTCGTAAAAAGTTCTCTCGTTTATCATGATAGTATTCTTACTAGGTGAAAAAAAAAAAATCAAAAAAAAGGGCTCTGTACAAATATCAGGGGTACTGCTTTCTACTACATATCCATAATTCATCGAATTCCGTTCAGTTGTTTTCGAAAAATCTTACAGAAACTTCTAACGGAACTGATAATAGTTGAAATTTCTTAAAAATGGCAAAAATTCCGATTGAGTATCTATCCAAATAGATTCAACTGTTCCATTACTTCAAATTAACATTATTCTTTATACTTCGCTTAGTTCTGTTTAATTATCAACTCCCAAACGAGAAAAAATGAAAAAATTCATTTGTCTGAAAAATACTGCCTTAGGGATTGGGTAAGCTAACTTTGCAACACGAAGTCCTACCTTAATCTTATATCTGAATAAAAAATGAATGATGCCAATCTGGACTAAGTATCCGTACTGTATATTCGTAGATCAGAATTTTTCACGTATGTAGAAATTTAAGAATTAATCGAGACTTTGACTATTTTAGAACACCGAATAGCAATTCTGAACCAGAAGTAATGCATAACGTACGACAAGAGAGAAATCGCTTGAAAAATATCGAATGGATTCCTTACGAAAATGTCCATAAAAAATATCTCAGTCTAGGTAAGTAGCTTTAGTACTTGCTGAAACGTTTAAAAATATTTTCATAATATTCATTGTGCTGTTTCGATTGTGTTGGAATTTCAAGAAAATTTTAATTTTAAAAATATTTCAACATCTCAAATACGAAAAATTTTATATTGATCATTTAGCTATTGAATGTACACCTTTGTTAGTACAATTTGTATTTTATTTTCCTTGAACTACGAAAATCGTTTAAGTGTGGATTGCTGTAGTCTGCACATTTCTTAAGATGACGCAGTTATTTGTGTGTATGTTTTTTTTTTTTATTTTAAAAACTGTAGTTGACAACCTGCATCATTTCAAATTGTATTGTAATTTTACGTTATGGTATAAAAAATGAATCTCACTTCTTATTTTGAACTTACAGTTTGAAATATTAATTTTACGCTCTGATGTGTCCTATGTATACGTACTATTTTGTTTTTAGATAATAATCTTAGTCGAATGTAGAATACTAATATGGTTATAATTTCTTTTGTTTCATTGTAGATAGCTCAAAAATCAAGTTGAAAAACCATTATCGAGCCCATAAACTTTCGTTTTGGCTAAATTTAGTACCCGAATTGCATAAATCTGGTTCAGATGATATACCTTCGACTCATCATATGTTCAGAAGTGATTTAGATAAAGTAAGTACTTAGTATTGCGATATAGACTTGTAGGTACATGCGTACCTACTCAGTTGATAATATAATTTCGTCTCTCGACTAAAACGATGATAGCAATATGTCTGTAAATTGACGTAAAATATGCGCGAAAAGATGAAGAAAAAGAACGATTTTAAGATGAACGAATTTGACGCGGCATCAAGTTGAAATTTTAACTTGAGAAGTTTTACTTTCTGTTCAGCTTCACCTTCCAGTCTAATAAGCCATCTATAAGCTTAATTTAATTTTTTACAGTAATCCGATTTTGATGGAAAGTTTTTAAATTAATAAAGATATCGTGTCACCTTTTCTTTCCAACTTATTGAGAAATTTAGTCGGCTGTTGCGAAGTCGTAGGTATTTCTCGAAATTTATTGTGAAAAGGATTCAATTTAAATTATGTAGGTAGAGGTACCTAAACTACCTAACTACCTATCTATTTTAAGAATTAATATTTCGTTCATTCTTTTTTCCTTCGTCGAGATATTCATTCATATAATCTTATCAATCAAGAACGCCAAGATCAATTGTAATTTTAGCTAGATTATGTATATATTTTATTGTAATTTATCCTATAGCTATAATTTTTGGTATGTACCGGATGTTTCGCATTAGTTAACTCATGAGACTTATATAATGGTTAGCATACTCAAAAAATCAATGGGACTGAGACACGCTATTTTGAAAATTTCATTTTCGCCCAAACCTGTCTGCCGACTACTCTAAAAATTTTTAGGAAAAAAAATGATTAATGATAAAAATTCTCTATTTGCACTAAAACACAGTATATACTCTCGAGTATGCGTGGTATAAAAACCAAGAGTGGGGATGAAGTGATTCATAAAAATATGCAAAATAAATGCCAAAAAAGTGACTAAAAATTTTCAACTTTTTCAGTTTTTGTGAATAATTTTTGAAAAACCTGTTACGAGCACCTTATTAAAAAATCTTAAAATGAACGGAAGAACACCTTCAACTGAGTCGTTGGGGTAGTAACCCAAAGAATTGCGTTTATACGGAGAAAACAAATATTAATTGAAGAAAAAAAAAACATTGCAAGCCTGATTTTCGTGAAATATCATATTTGTGTGATTTGAAATTTTTTTCCTAACCTCTGATAAGGGTGGGGAGGGGTGAAGTGGTAATGAAGCTAAAAAGTCGACACCACCAAAAGATATATCTAGGACCAATACTAAATCCTACTTACCAAATTTCAACTTGCTAGCTCAATTTGGAGGGGGTTATGCGAGAAACGAACTCAAAAAATAAAAAAACCCGACAAAGAACCACATTTTTGGGGCTGTGAGGGGGTGCAATGAGGCTGAAAAAACGAAACCTCCAAAATGTACATCTAGGCCCCAACTAAATATACGTACCAAATTTCCACTTCCCAGCTAAATCAGGAAGGGAGTTATGCGAGGAACAATCTCAAAAAATAAGAAAAATCGACCAAAAAACTACATTTTTGGGGCTTTAAGGAGGAGCATTAGGCCTGAAAAGACGAAACTCCCAGAAGGCATATTTACAGCCCTTACTAAGTCTACATGCTAAATGTAAACTTCTCGACTCCATTTGAAGAGGAGATAGGGGAGAATTATCCCTTTTTCAAGTCAAAAAAGGAGAAAACCCTCATATCTTCCCATCTAATTGACCTAGAAAGCTGATTTTTGGATATTTTATGCAACATTGGATTGTGTAAGGACTGGCCCAAAAATGGTCAATTTTTTCGATTTTAGCCCTTCAGCATCCCCTTCTCCAAATTTGGGCATAACTGAATTTTTATGCGAGGTCGTCTTTACTCCAGAATATCAAATTTGCCGGCAATCAAAGCTTATTCCCCAAATTTTATTGATTTTGGTCGGTATCAAGCAGAGAAAATAATTTTTAGTCTGAGTGAAAAAAAAAGTATCTAACATGGCTAAAAATGGTGGTAATGGTCTTCTAGCACGCCAAAACGGATTTTGTTAATATCCCCACCCCCTCCCTCAACCGTCGTAGGTCGATAGACCGTAATGGTCTGGTTTTCATTGACAATATGACCTAGAAAATCAGGCTAAAAATATTTAGTCAATTTTTGGACAAAAATAGAGAAAAAATTATAATTTTGAAAGTAAATGTGAAAGAAGCGAAACGATTACGTCGCAGGGCAAGGAATATAAGTGAACGTGTATGGTCAAAAAAACTAGAGTGGGAATGAAGTTATTTGCAAACTGTGGCGATATGCTTACGAAAAAATGTTAAAAATTTAAATTTTTTCAGTTTTTTGTGTATCATTTTTGAAAAAATCATTATGAGCTTCCCAATAGAAATTTTTAAAATGAGTAACAGTACATCCTCATTCTATGATCTGAGCGAAAACCTTGAAGGTTGCTTCTCAATAGAGAAAAAAATTTACTGAATGTCGAAAAATGAAAAATCACAAATTTTAAGAAAAAACTTTCAAAATTTCAAAATTTTATATTTTTTTTTTAGGTGGAGCGATTTTTAAAGCTCCTTTTTAAGATATTTAGTGGGGGGGGGGGAGGATTGTACTGTTACTCATTTTAAAGTTGGGAGCTCATTATAACCTTTTCAGAAGTTATTTTTGATGATTTAAACAAATTTTTAATTTCAAACATTTTTTCATAGGTATATTGTTACAGTCTGCGAACTACTCTATCTCCACTCTTCATTTTTTTATTACAGTCGCTCACTTATATTCCTAGCCCTGTGGCGTAATCGTTTTGCTTCTCTCATATTTACCTTCAAAATAAAAATTTATCCCCTATTTTTGTACAAAAATTACTAAATATATATATATATTTATTTTTCAATTGGTAGTTTTTCTCCATATAAATGCAATCTTGAGGGTTACCAACAAACACACGCCCAGTATAATAAAAAAAAAAAAAAAAAAAAAAAAAAAAAAAAAAACAAACTATTAAGTTGGAGTTGCTTTTTCAAAAGTTATTCACAAAGAACTAAAGAAGTTACAAAATTTTTGGTCATGTTTTTTTGTATTCATTTTGTCACATTTTACGAACCGCTTCACGCCACTCTTGATTTTTATTCTACGCATACTCAAGAGAAAAAATGCATCCGATTTTTCCAGTTCAATGGATGCTAAAAAATCGGTCAATTTGTTTTATTTATTTTTTTTAGCCTGATTTTCTATGTTATATTGTTAGTGAAACCCAGACTAGTACAGTCTATCGACCAACGGTGGGGGGGGGGGGATATCAACGAAATCCGTTTTGAGGTCCTAGAAAACCATCAAAACAATTTTTAGTCATGTCGAATATTTATTTTTGTTCATCCCACCCTCCATGCTCAACACTAAAATTATTTACTCAGCTCGATACTGACCACAATCGATCCAATTCGGTCAATCGGCTCAGTTTAGCGACGGATTACATACTCATGAGTAATGATGACCTTGAGTAAAAATTCAGTTTGCCTCATTTTGGGGGAGATGGTGCTGAGGGGCCCAAAACACAAAAATTATTCCTTTTTGAGCCAATCGATAGAGAATCTAAAGTTGTGAAACATCTCCAAAAATCAACCTCCTAGGTCGATTAGGAGGGAAGATATGAGTGTTTTTCCTCTTTTTAATCTTGAAAAAGGACTGTTTCTCCCCTATTTCTCCACTGAAATGAGCTAGGAAGTTGGAATTTGATATGTACATTTAGAAGGGGCCCGTGTCCAAACGTTCTAACTCCATTGCACCCCCTCACAGCTCCGAAAATGTGGTTTTTTGGACTTCTTTTTTCCAAACACTAAAATCATTAATTTGGTATTTACATTGAAGAGGGGCCATTGGTGTGTCTTTTGAAGTCTAGACTTTTCAGCTCCATTGCATCCCCTCACAGTCCCGGAAATATGGTTTTTTGGATTAGGTTTTCTCATTTTTTGAGCTTTTTGAGTTCGTTCCTCGCATAACTCTCCACCAAATAGAGCTAGGAAGCTGAAATTTGGTATGTACATTTAGTAGGGATCCTAGATGTTCCTTTTGAGCGTTTCAACTAGTCAGCCCCATTTCACCTTCACACAGCCCTGAGTATGTTGTTTTTTGGTCGATTTCTCTAATTTTTAATGTTTGTTCTTCGCATAAATCCCTTCCGAATTGGGCTACTAAATCGAATTTAGATATGTATCGTCAGTAACGGCTCTAGATGTGCCTTTTGGGGGTTTTGACTTTTTAGCCTCATTGAACCCTTCCAATCCTCAATGATGATTAGGTTACGGTGCTTTTTTTCAATTCTCGTGATCAGAATATGTTACGATAATCGGGCTGAAAAAGCTTTTTTTTTCATCTGATTTAATCGTAATTTTCGTACTTGTCCATCGAAAAAGGATTGTGAACGATTAGAAAAAGATTGTCTTTACATGGCATCACTGATTATGTTGGTATACAAAAGCGACGACAGTGTACTTAAGAAATTTAGCTGAGATGTTGCTGATCTTCATACATCTTGAGCAACGAAAAAACAAACTCTTCTAACTGATTTTTTTAAGAAGAAGTAATTTTTTATGTTCTTGTAGCTGGTGATTTTTTTTTTTTTTTTTAATAAACGTTTTATGGGTATGCAGTTCTCTATCAAAGGTACATTATTTCTTTAAAAAAAATATGATTTCGGTTTAACCGACTTTTTCTGGTATCCGAGCTTCCCTCGTTTCGATTAACCCGGTTAATTGAGAGACTACTGTTCTGTGTTTAAGAGCAAATAGCAACGTTATCAATTTGTTTTCTATGAATTTTCAAAGTGAGCGGCAGGTTTGGGCGGAAATGAAATTTTGAAAATAGCGTATCTCAGTTCCTTCGATTTTTTGGGTATACTAATCATTATACATGTATGTTTCATGAGTCGACCGATCACTGGTATAGAGGATATACAGGTTAATGCAGAACACCCGCGGTACAAAATTGTACATGTTTACGTATAATAATTTATTTCCTATTCTATTTCCTTGCAGAAAGATAAGTTACCAGGCCGAACAAAATCATCGTCGAGTAACGCTAGGGACCATGGAGACGATCAAAGCGTTGGAAACGATATCTTAAACATGAGTACCGGTCTTTCGCAAACGCCAGTCGTGGTCGTCGCTCAATCCTCATACAACCGTACTCATCAGAACAGTATGGATAGTAAGAATCGTGGCAGCGGAGGGCACGATGAAAATTATCCGGTGTATTCGACGGCGCTTATCATCACCATCGGCATCGGTTGCACTTTATTATTACTAAATATCTTGGTTTTCGTAGCCGTTTATTATCGAGATAAAAGCAACCGTCGTAGGCATCATCATAGTTGCCAAAGAAGAAAAAGACACCACGAGCACTGCGACAGTTCATGTAGCATAAGCAATAGTAGTTTAAGAGATACGCCCGATATTTGCACGAAGATATGTAAACCACCCGTAGAAAATGGAGGAATTAAATCAAATTTTGCGTCGAGTAAGTTTTGTTTTGCCATCTTTTTCGCAGTGTGCGTGTACTGCGTAGTACGTAGGTATTTTTTTTTCTTTATTCTTGTCGAACTACATCACTATTTGTTCAAGTTGTTTAATTTCCTCTCGAGCTGCTTTCAAATACTTTACCATCGATGATTCGAAGTTTTCAACTCCCTCGCACTCGCTCCGTTCAGAACTTTATCCGTATATTTGGTATTTTTTTTTTCTATACGCAACGATATCAGTTCCAAGTAATTTTATCCTATCCAAAATGGAACGTCATGAGGGTTGTATTGTTGTAATGGAAATTTCCTTCAAGCAGTGTGATGGTGTAATTTGAACCAGCCGAAGTGTCTTTATTTGCTTAGATGGGTAGATGTCAAACTGCAGAAGGCGGAATCATCTTTATGGGAGGAGTGATGAAATTGTAGATTATTAGTCTCATTACGAAAGACTTGTACGAATTTAATGACTGTTTTGAAATTAATTATTATCGAATCGATATTGGTTTGGGGGGGGGGGGAGGATGAATGAAAATCGAAGCAGAAATCGAACGAGTAGGTATATCTTGGGAACGGTTAGAAATGTCCATCGCCAATCTGCACAAATAAGTGCTCATCATGTAGTGTTTCAAGCGTCTACACAAAAGCAATACTTTTTTTTTACCGGAATGGGGCTAGTTTTCACGTAGCAGTGTTGCCAATATTGAAAAAGTGATGTTATGGAGAATTTATTCAATTATATTTTTTAAAAACTAATATATGGATTGGGTAGAGACTAGAGAGCTAGAGAATATGACGTTTGGTAGTAAAAAAAAATTGGGGTGTTTAATTTAACCTTTGCTCACTCCCATTTTGGATTAAACTTCAAAATTTGCACAAAAAATCTCAAAAAAAATTCCTTTTTCAATTTAAAATAAAAAATAAAAAACATATATTTTTCTTATTTTTGATTTTTCAATATTAATGTGTTGGTAGACTATATGAGACCAAAAAAGAAGTAATCATGTTTAAAAATAGAAAAATCATATATTTAAAATTTTTTTGAAAAATCCCCCCCAAAAAAAAACTTTTATTTATAATAACATTAAAAATGACGAGATCTCGTATTTCAACTTCATTATCTTAACGTTTTTCTCCATTTTTAAACAGGATATCTGAACCCCTAAAAAACCAAAAAAAATTGTGGGAACTTTTTTTAGCCTCATGTGATATTCTAACGCGTTGATACCAAAAAAAAAAATCAGAAAAAGAAAAAATATGTGTTTTATTATTATTTTTTTTTAATCCAAGAAAAGAAATTTTTTTTTGATTTTTTTATACTACGAATTTTGAAATTTACATCAAACTTTAGGTTCAAGTCTGAGACTCCGAGAAATATCGAGGAAACTTTTTTTTTGGTCTGATGCGGTCTACTGTGACACGTTAATACAAAGAAAAGCATCTTTCACCCCGATTTTCGTGACTTGTTGCAATCATGAGAATTGAAAAAAAGCATCGCAAAGCGATGAATTTTCCGGATCAGCATTGAGGATGATTCAGTCGGGCTAAAAAGTTGAAACCCCCAAAAGGCATATCTAGGGTCTGTACTGACTGTACATACCGAATTTCAAGTTCCTAGCTCAATTTGAAGAGGAGTTATGAGAGGAACAAACTCAAAAAATGAGAAAAACCGACCAAAAAAAACATTTTTTGCAGCTGTGAGGGGTTTCAATGGAGCTGAAAAGTCTGAACCCTCAAAAGGCACATTCAGGGCCCCCTTAAACTTCCTAGCTCAATTTAGTGGGAAGATAGGGGAAGAACAGTGCCTTTTCAAGGTCAAAAAGAAGAACCCTTCATATCTCCCCTCCTAATTGACCTAGAAGGTTGATTTTTGAATATCTTACACAACTTTGAATTCTCTATCGATTAAATCAAAAAGGAACAATCTGCGCAACTTTAGCTCCTCAGCACCCACTCCCTATATATCTAATCCGCCGCCAAACTAAACCGACTAACAAAATTGGAGCGATTTTGGTCAATGCCGAGCAGAGTAAATGATTTTAGTTTTCGACGGAAAAAAAAGAAAATCGACCAAAGAACCACATTTTGGGGGCTGTGAGAGGGTTTGTTGAGGATCATAAGGCACAACTAGGGCTTTTTTTAACTGCACATACCAAATTTCAACTTCCTAGATCATTTTGGTGTAGAGCTTGGGGGGAAAATAGCTCTTTTTCAAAGTCAGACCCTCATATCTTCCCTCCTAATTCATCTTGTAGGCTGATTTTTTGATATGTTATACAACTTTGGATTTTCTATCGGTTGGCTCAAAAAGAAACCATTTTTGTGCTTTTGGATCCTCAGCACCCTCTCTCGCAAGTTGGGCATAACTGAATTTTAACTCGAAGTCATCCCCACTCATATGCATCTAATCCGACGCTAAACTGAGCCGATTGACCAAATTGGGGCGATTTTGGTCAATATCGAGCAGAGTAAATGATTTTAGTGTTGGGGGAAAAAAATAACTAATATAAAAATAAATATCTGACATGGCCAAAAATGGTCTTAATGGTCTTCTAAGAACCCAAAACTTATTTTGTCGATATTACCTCCCCCTTCCCCATTCGGCATAGGTCGATGGACTGTAATAGCCTGGTTTTCATTGTGAATATGACATAAAAAATCTGGCCGAAAATTTAATGGAAAAAAATTTAAATGATAAAAAGTGGATTTCCGGATAAGAATAAGCGAAACGCCCTTGATCTCAGATTTTTAAGATTTTCACAAAACTCCATTGGGTATCCCTAAAAAAAATTTAGGGCCAAGAAAATTTCCTTCATCCCGTCTCCCTCCCCCCTCACTCGGGATATCGGAAAAATGCTTTTTCTTGGAATAGAATTCTATATTCACGCGTATTTGAGGAAAATTCACGATTTTAATCCAGATGTTTAGAGGGATGATGGGTCTATCGACATGAATTTTCCCAAAATTTTCCATTTCTTAGGAGGGGAGAAATTGACAAAAGAAAACTTATAATTGCAGCAGTTGCGAACCCTAGAAGGGCACATAAAATCTTTTTCATCAAAGTATGTTTTTTGACGAGTATAACTTTTCAGAAAGTTTTTTTTTGACATTTGAGCCGTTTTTAAAAACTTAAAAAATGCTCAAAATGAATTTTTCTCAGAAATAATGGTTAATATGCTGAAAATGAATGGAAGTGAAGTTGTTCAGCGCGAAATTTTATATCATATTACGTCATTAAAATTTTGGCTGAGGAACATAATTGCAGAATTTGTGGGCATGGGCGAATGGGGGGTAAAAAGTCAAGATGCGAAAGACAGGTTTAAACGAAGAATAAAAGCCGGATTCGGATTCAGCGTGTCTGAATTAGTCGAAAAGCACTCCTCTCCTAATTTTCTAACCTACTTTCAACATTAGAAAACATTGCAATATTGTTTAAAAAAGTTAATTTAACTACAGTGGCGACTTTTATATTAATACCAAAAACACTGTTTTGGGATTCAGGGGCACCCTCTCCCTAAAATTTGGAGCAATACCTAGATTGATGATGCTGGTGGCGTTTTCGCATTAATCGAACCTTCTGAATACGATAATTAAGTCAGATTCACTATTTGACCTCAACTAAAACCTTGTTTTAGTACTGAGCTGCCACCGAATTTTACACCTGTAATAATAACAATGCCCAAAATAAGGCATTAGATTTTTTTCAAAGTGAAAATATGAACCCCTCCTCTCTTATCTTTCATTTTAATCAATGTAAGAAGCTAATTTTTCGATATCAGTGTTATTTCTTGTTATATGCAAATTAATTTGTTTTTAACGAAGAATTTTTTCGATCTCATACCCCTTGGACATTACTGAATTCCGACCCAAGACCATCCACACTTATATATGTATATTCAGGGGCGCCCACATGGCCGTATTCATTTTTTTAACTCTACGTGCCTTATTAATTCACATTATTTAGTTATTTTTCATTTCCTTTTTCTTACTACGGAATTGAATTTCTTCGTTACAGGTTCAGATACAGAAACGCAACCGTTATCAGATAACCCAAAATGCGTTCAATTACCTTCAATTTTGAAAAAACCTCACCAGTTACCTGGTTCCAGTCAAACGTCATCGTTGATTCTGCAACCGTCGCAACATCTTAGTCAAGAAGTACCGATAGAGCTGTCAAATTTTAAATTTTCCATGAGTAAAAGTTCAACATTACCGAGACCTCCGCCACCGCCTAGAATTCCAAAATCCCCAGATTTGACAGGATCGTCGTCTATTTATCAAAATTATAAGATGGACGCTACCATGGATAGGAAACACAGACAGGCTAAAGCATTCGATGATTTGCGTGTGTGACAAACCGAGACTGGTCGCGGTTTCGCGTTATGATTTTCTATTTTTTTCCCCCTCTCAGTTCACTCGTTGCTCGTTTCTAGACGTTGGCGTTGTAAATATTCTAAGTTGTTTTATTCTTCGATTTTGTACGAATTAACGGCAAATAATTCGGCTACTATTTCTTCTAAGCGATAATTTTTGTACCTATGTTACCTAGAATATTATAACGAACTTCCAAGAAAGCTCCTACTATTATGAATAGCTTTCGTAAAGATAGCTATTATAGTTCTACGTAATTCTTTTTTCTTCTACGTTTTTTTTTTTTTTTTTTTTTTTTTTCTTTTTTTTTTTTTTTTTTTTTTTTGTATGTATATGTATTTCGTTTGTACGTAAATTACCATTACTTAATATGATTTGTCTTAGTTCAACTTTTTCGATACTGCATTATTTTATATCATTCGAAGGTAAACTTAATATCTGTGATGTTATTTTTCTAAGCAACGTATGTAATTGATATTTAAAACTTGTATTTGTTATTCAAAAAATAAGAGAAAAATCAATTCGACTCGGGTGAAAATTTTTTTTACCTATCATTTACACTTGCTATAAACTGGAATAATCTGATAAACGAATTGTTTTGGAAATTTCCAATAGATTTTATTCGAAAGGCTAAAAAAATTTCAATGTATAAAGGTAATTACATTGTAAAACATATATAAATATCATTTTTCTACGAAAACGAAATTAAAACAAAAAATAAATAAAAAGGTAACACAAACGTAAAAAAATTAAAGGCAGGCTTTTACACGTCTATTTGAAAGGAAGTCTCTTGAGTGAATCGACCGCCGCCGCGAGAAGAACGTCGAAAATTCGCGTCATTATCATTTGGTCCGCGTGAATGTGGTCTATCGGAAAATCGAGACGGTGGGTTAATTCGATTGCTGAAACTATAAAGATAATACGGTTTGGTTTGTGAAAATATGAGTTATAATATCTAAGGATACGATAACAAAGCAAAACACCATTGAGAATGTTACCTAAAAGTTGTCTCTTCTGTGTGACTAGAATAACCGCTGTTACCTTTGACTCCTCGTTTACCAAATAGTTGCGCTTTACCTTTGGGTTTTCGCATCGGAGGTGGGACTGGTTTTCTTGCATCCGTCGGTGATACTTCTGACGACGAACTCGATCCTCCTACGGATGATATAAAAAGGTCAAATTTCGTGATATTTTTTATGTAACTAGATAATTCGAACAAATATTTCACGATTGAGTGAATATACAATTTATTTACCTCTCGATGTGCCAATATGCCTGAAAGATACGAGCTCTTGATTATTCGTCTGCCTGCCATCGTATTCTGAATCACTTCCCAATGTATCGTACTCTGAAATAGGTAGATGCAGGGTTAGAATCTTCTTCACTTCAGAATCGGTACTGCCAAAATTATCTGACTCTGTAAAAACACTACTTTTCAGGATGCGAAAAATTATGAAAACAGAGTCGAGACTAGCGTTTTGCTCATTGTTTCATTTAGGTATCATTTTTCAAACGAAGGGAAAATTTTTACGTAATTAATCAAAAATTAAACGCCGCGAAGTTTTATACTCTCAATAGTTGTAATTTTGTTTGTTTGTTTTGTTTTGTTTTTTTTTTCTGAATGTTTTCGACCCAGAAAACAAAATCCATCAACGTTATAATTATAGGTAGAAATTGGTATTAATACGAAATGACCTTTTTGATAAATTACCTTGACTCTCTGAATGAATATCTTTTATTTTACCACCGGTTCTTCTCACTTTGGTGTATTCGTAGTCTTTATTCTGCAAATGAAAATATTTTCGAATATTTAACTAAGTATTTATTATTTTCGTTTTATACGAGCTATTATTAACAGTGGCTTACCGAACGGTGGAGGGGGGGTCTCAACTCCCCAAGCGTTCAGGAGTTGGAAAAATTGGGTAACAGTTGGTTAAAAGTTGGGAAAAACGAGAAGTAATGGAATGTTGGAATCAGTGACGGTTTTATCGAAGTGCAAAATTTCAAAAACTCAATAAAAACGAAAACCAAAAATGAAAAAAAAAACGTAATTTTTTAACATTTTCAAAAACTAAAAAAATTAAAAAGTGAATTAGTAAAATAGTAATAAGCAAAAACAAACCAATTTTTTCTCGTTTTTTTTTCGTATTTGATTTGTTTTTTTAAAGTAAAATACAAATACGTAGTAATCAAATATAACGATGAAATTTCGAAAAATTCATCAAAAGAACTAGAAAACGAGATTTTTTGAATTTTTATCGTTATATTTGATTATTACGTATTTGTATTTTTACTTTCAAAAAAAAAAAAAATTCTGTTTACTTTTTAAATTTATTATTCTAATTTACAAAGAAGGACATTTAAAAACATATTTTGCTCATTTTCTAGTTCTTTTAATCAATTTTTGTCGTTATATTTGATTACTACTTATTCGTATTTTTATTTTCAAAAAAAAATCAAAAACTAAAAAAAGTTTTTAAAAAACAAAATCGTAAACACGATAACGAAAAAGAAAACCGAATAGTTTCCTATTCAAGAAACCCTGCAGCGAGGAATCTCTTTGGATTTGTGCCCACTGTGGCTGATGTTTAAGGATGGAAAGTCTTGTAATTTTTACTTCATTTTCCAATGTTTATGCTAATTTTTCGATCCTTTATACTTAATATTTTATAAAATTTTCACCCTCGCTTCGCTCAGGATATTGATATGTGTTTAAGTTTACCAAAATATCCAACGAAATCGAAATCCTCTAACTCCTCCTTCACCCTACCGATGTGTTTTGTAGCTTTTTGCGGAGTATTTCAATCTCAACATTAATACAATTTGACATTTACACTTACAAGATGTGCTAAACCACCGGTTTTTTGACCCTGTATTCTTAACATTTCCGAAAAATTTGTGATAATTGCAGCACGGCGTTTTCGTTTCTGATTTTTTTCAAGTGGTGGCAAAATATGTAAAACCACCACTCGTTTGAATTGAAAAAACAGTAAAATTTCCAGCCCTAGATTTACCAAAAATCGTCCAGTCTTTGTGGCAAATACGATATAGAAGTGTTAAAATTTGAATAAATAGGCATGAGAAAATTTTAGTTTTTTTTAAAATGTTTTTTCAGCTAAAAATGTACGTTTTTACGTGCTGAATAAATTTCTTTAGTTATGAAACTTGCTTTTTTGCAAAGTTTTGGAAAAATTTAGTACTTCGGCTACTTATAGAATTTTAAAAGTTGGTATAATTGGAGAAATTGGTAGGTAAATTTGAAGCTCGCCCTCCCCAGCTCATCACTTCGGAAGACCACTGGCTATTAATCATGATTATCTATGGAATAACTCACGTGTTTTGATTTTATAGAAGATGTTGTCGATTTAACATTGTGATAAACGAATGAACCTCCAACCGAGTGATAAGGCCCACTGTATACATTACCACTGAATGTACTTTCCGTATAAGTTGGTTTTGAGAGTTGAAATGTAGCATACGGGCATATTTCATCGATATATTCTATAACGATATTAATACATGTACAGTTAATTAAAGTGAAAAGTTTGATAAAGTGACTAAATAATTAAAATAAATCTACGCCGATATTACCAGTTGAATCGGTTTTACAAGAAGCTGGATCAGCGCTTAAAGTCTGCTGAGAACGACTATTTTTAATACCGTATTGTTGATCTTGATGACGCTGACTGTGAGCTCCAACTGATACTGCATCACATATATCATTCAATTCGTTAAATCCTGATGATAAAAATGTAACAACGTAATACAAACAGCCTGTCTCATAAATTAGACAATAATACTTATTCATCAACTTACGTTTTTTCTTAAAATAACAAATTGTTATAAAAACTGTAGTCAAGATGAAAATAAGGATGGCAATTGAAACAATCGAGGTAACAGGAGAAAAAACAGTTTCACCAGGGATCTCCGAAGCGTACGTAATGAATTCCATTGGAATAACCGTACCTATGAAGAAAAAAATTAATGTTCATTATTAAACAATGACGTTGTAGTTGTACGACTTATTCTTTAAATTTTCATGCAAACTGTGGAAATATCTACTACATTTGCATAAAGAAAATTAATTTTTTCTCATTAAAAATGTTGTAGCTATCTTTAAAAAAAAACATTTTGTTGCGCCAGTTTTTACTATAAGTATTTCACGTATACCTCTTCAACACACCTGAGACTAATGTTCGAACTGAATTAAATTTTTTTGCCACAACTACTAAATGATATTTTAACTAGAATATTTTTTCTTTTGAAATTCCAGTATGAGTCTATAATATCTACATATAAATACTTACAAAACGATAAGCATACCTCCTTCTTCATTTAAAGTGGTGAAATTATACACTTGTACAGTTGATCCGATGTTATTGTGCGCAGTGATTCGTAATTGGTACCTTGTGGCCGGAGTTAAATCATATATAACGTAAATTCTGTCGCTGGGCGATACTGGCTTAGAGCTCACTTTCCATTCGCTATCTGTATCTTTTCGGTATTCGACGATGAAATATAATATACTGCATCCTCCGTCATTCCACATATCGAGCCAGATACCAGCAGCTGTGGTATTATAAGTCATACCTTGTTGTACCCCGACAGGCGACACAGGTACTGTTGAAAAAAATTACATTTAGTATGAAAAATTGTATGCAGGGTGTTACAGGGTAGAAGTAAGGAATTTCAGTCAGTGACTAGACAAAATATACCAAGTTGGTGTACGTGTGTTTGCCTGGGCCAGAGGAGCTTATCCATTCTGTACACTAAATTCAATAAAAAGTTAAAATTTAACAAATTTAAAATATTTTTGAAAAATTTTAAATGAACTCAAGTCGAAATGAAATTTTAACCTTTTTATAATTTTTTTGTAAAAATTTGAAATGTATACAAGTCAAAATGAAATATTAACAAATCTGAAAAAATTTTGTAAGCTTTTAAAATGAAGATAAGTCGAAATGAAATTTTAAACAACCTGAAAAAATTTGGTAAAAATTTAAAAGGCATTTTAATTTAAAAAAGTTTTAACAAATTTGAAAAATATCTGTAAAAATTGATTTGGACTTGAATTCATTTTAAATTTTCTCAAAATATTTTCAGATTTATTAAAATTTCATTTCGAATTTTCACAAATTTATTCAAAATTTGTTAAAATTTTCTTTCGACCTAAATTCATTTCAAATTTTGACAAAATTATTTTAAATTTGTTAATATTTTATTTCGACTTAGTTCATTTCAAATTTTTAAAAATGTTTTTCAGTTTTGTTAACATTTCATTTTGACTTGAATTCATTTGAAATTCTTACAAATAAATTTTTAAAATTGTTCAAATTTCATTTCGACTTTGATTCATTTTAAATTTTAACAAAAATATTTTAGATTTGTTAAAATTTCACTTCGACTTACGTTCATTTTGAATTTTTACAAAATGGTTTCAGATTTGTAAAAATTCAAAATGAACTTAGATCAAAATGAATTTTTAACAAATCAGAAAAAATTTTATGAAAATTTGAAGTGAAGTCAAGTTGAAATGAAATTTTAATAAACTTTAAATAATTTTGTAAAAACTAAAAATGAATTCAAATCGAAATAACATTTTACAAATCTGAAATTATTTTGTAAAAATTTTGATTGAATTTAAATCAAAATGGAAATTTAACAAATCTGTAATAATTTTGTGAAAATTTGAAAGGAACTTAAGTCGAAATGTAATCTTAACAAATCTGAAATAACCTTGTAAAAATTAAAATTGAATTGAACCAATAAATTATTAACTTTGGTTGTAAATTCACTTCTTATTTTATTTTCTCTTTTCAGATTATATTAAATTTTGCTTGCCTTTATAAAACCTTCATACCACCCTTCACATTGTTTTTGTAAATTCTTTTTGCCACAACAGGAGCACTACTGATAAAGTAATTATAATAACATGTATCAAAAGTATTAATTTTAATCATTTTTGTTGAATTATTCAAAAATTTGCTCCCATGACAAATTAATTAAATTTTTGTTATTGGAACAAAAAAGTTTGTTCTTTCTATGATGTAAATCTCACTTTTCTATCTCACCTAAATGCAAAATTATGAACATTCGAATTCTGAAAAATAGGAATGGTATTTTGAAAAAACTTGATTTCTTATTAATTTTTGAGAATTGAATGAAATGCTCTTGATTTTTCATCCAAATAAGATAGAGAGATGAAGTTTGCGGCATTAACAAGAGAAACCTTTTTTCTTCCAACAACATCGATTTAATTGATATGTCGTGGGAACAAATTTTTAGATAATTCAACAAGAGTTATGAAAATTGCACATTTTGGTACACGTTTTTCTCGTTATTTTATAAATTGCTCGCTTCCCTGCCCTATCAGTCCCCGAAATTCAGAGGCTAAGCAAGCATACATGTATAGACTCGCTATGTGTTGCCTAGTCATTGACTGCAATCCTTTACTTCTACCCTGAAACACCCTGTATATAGGGATACGTAGAATTTTTTAACTAATTTAATAATAATGGTTTTACCCGATCCTTTGGTATAAGCGGTAACAATATCACAGGGTAAACCAGTTCCAATTTTATTGTAAGCTGTCATGTATAATTGATACTTTGTACCACACCATAAATTGCGCAATAAATACGTATCAGTCTTGGAGTCAATTTGTATTTCTTCCCAATCTCCATGATCTCTTTTATAATTTATCACATAACCTGTAAAATAATCAAAGTGATGAAATATTAAGTGCAAATATTGAATCGTACAGAAGAGCGTTGATCTAAAGAATTTAAATCACACTAAAAACATTTTTAATCTTCTAAATTAACAGAATTCCGCGAGTTTTTATATTTTAAACTTTTTATAAATCAGTAAAATTACACTGAAGAACATAATTTTGATCACCAAACATCCTGTATTGTACAAGAAATACCACTCAAAAAATGTTGGATGAAGAATTTGCCTACTTTTAAAATTGAAGGAGCAAATGAGTGTTTCGAAAAATAATGATCGAAACGAATTTTCAACTGTAGGGATGAATAGTTGATAAACGGAGCAAATTCTTTCATGCTCATTTCTTTATCAAATTTAAAATTGAAGGGGCTATTTTAAGCAGTTAATTAAAATGAAATCGTAAAAAAAATTATAAAAATTGATAGCGATGGTATGTAGAAAATTGACCAAATTTTGTTCTCTTCATTTTGAAGAAGCTAAATTGAAAATAAAAAAATTGTGTAATAAATAACAGTTTGGTGTATTATATTTGAACAAAATATGTCTGCAACTGCATTTCTTGTGCTGAATTTAATGGTCATGTAAATTAAGAAATTTACCTAATACTGGTATATCTGGCTGAGCTGTATCCTTCCAGGCCAATTGCAAGCTATCTGTGTCTTCATTTACAACCGTAAGCTCCGGAGGATCAGGTGGTTCTGAAATGGAATATTCAATTGTTAATCTGATTCTCAATGTAACCAGGCTTGTTTAAATGATGGGCTTTCGTCGGATGAGGGAGGAGTATCAAAAAATTAAACTCGAGGTAGGCTGAAATGTGACATGCAGATTTAGTTGATGCCTTAGATATGCTTTTTGAGGGTTTCGACTTTTCAGTCTCAATTTACCCATTTGCAACCTCCAAAAACTTTTCTTCAAATTGAACTAAAAGAGTGAAATCCAGCAAACAGGTTTGGTAAGGATTGTGTGTGTGCCTTTCGGCGGTTTCAAATATTTTTTCCAAAATGAACTGTTTTCCTTATCTCTTGTTCAAAATACCATCGCTCCAGTGACGCTTAGTTACTCACTTCCTTACTTAAATTTAAAAAAAAAAAAATTACCTCGAACAATTATACTGTAAACGATATCATCTTTGCCATGAATATTTTCCACAGTGCAAGTGTAATTACTTCCATCGGTTCTTTGAATATCGTATATGATTAATGAGCCATCCTTATTTATCTAGAATATTAAAATCACACGTTCACAATTAAATAATTATTTTCCGGTCAGGTAAGATTAGTACGACTAAAAATAATCTTATAGAGACATCAATGTAATTTTAATTCGTACTTCGAATCTTTCTCCGGATTTGAATACTTTTCCACGTAGTTTCCATACCAATTTAGGAACGGGGATGCCAACTTTTTGGCACATCAAAGTAATATTTTTCTTCCACGGCGTTATAATTTGTTGACTAAACGATAAAATTCGAGCAGGAACTGTACACAGGCATTTTTCAAACACGATTACCAAACTTATACTGCTTTATAAATTTTAAATATCCAACAAAAAATGAAATAATGAGTACCTTTTAAAGAAGGTGGTACTGTAACCACAGCTGTGCTTTCTCCTTCACCTACTTTAGTCGAAGCAGTAACCCAAAACTGATACGTTGCGCTTTCCAGAGATCGAGTTATTTCATAATGTGTAACGGAATCTGGAAATTTTCGTTTATGCGTTTCTTCCTGTAAATTATTTTCATTTATTAGATTATAATTTCGCCATTATTTTATCACACATTTTTGGTACTAACCTCTTTACCACCACTTCTCAAAGCCATATAGAAAGTGTAACCAGTTAATTCACCATTTCTATGTAATGGAGGCAGCCAAGATATGATAATTTTATTACTCGAACTAGGATAAGCTTTTATTCCAGCTGGAGCCATAGGTACTGTAATTTGCACGATTATTAAAATAACGCAGGTTTGTACGTACTACGTACGTTAAATTGAGATTCAAAATTCTAGCGTAAAGTTTCAAATCAAATTACCATCTTCTTCGGTACGACAATAAACCGGATTACTTTTAACACCGTCTCCTGGTTTGGTATATGCGCGAACAAAAAAACTATAATTGGTGTATTTCATTAATCCGCCGATTGTTGTAACGAGTGGAGTGACTGTTTTAGTAACGTAGTCGTTTTTTTCTGCAAAATTATAAAAATAATACGAAACAGCATTATAAAATAATCAAAACAAAAGACATAAGCAACTAATCGTATCGTTATGCAAGTTATCACATTCTATTCTTGATACAATATGCTTACCATACCAATCCTCTGCCGGTTGATAGAAGACTTTATAGCCTTGAATTACCCCATTACGACCTTCAGCAACCGGAGGGTTCCACGATATTTGTATACTTTGGGATGTTAATGCCATACATTTAACATTTTCCGGCGGTACACTGGGAACTATCAAAAAAAATATACGTAAACGATGAATTGTAAAAATTTTTGGAATATATTTGAGTTGTAGACTAACCTCCTTCATCAGTTCGAGTACTTATAGGATCAGAGAATGGTCCAGGTCCACGACTATTGAACGCTTGAACGATGATGCTGTACATGGAATACATATTTAATCCTGTGATAACGGTATGGCCTCCAAAATCTGAACCAATATCGACTGTTTTCATGCTATATTGCAACGGTGAAGTTGTACCATTTGGAGTCGATTGCAAAACCGTATCAGATATTTCTTGATAGCCAACGTTGTAACCAAGCAAATTTCCATTCCATAAAACTTTAGCTGGACTTTCCCAAGTAACGTTTAATTCCGTTGAACTTTTCGGTACAACTTTTACTTCTCTAGGCGGACCGCTGGGAGCTAAAAAAATTCGAAATGATTACTCAATTTAAAACCGCGTAACTATAGCTCGTTAATAATTTGAAGCGCATGGATGAATGTAAGCAAAATTGAATTTCATTCAAATAACAAATCTAAGCGGCGAATTTTGTAGTTAAAATTTTTTCAAGAAGATTATTCATTATACTTTTTGCCTATTGGCATTATTGAAGGAACTACAACAGTACAATCTTCTGAATTTTAGGTTTTTTAAAATTTTAAATAAAAGTCGTAAAAATTAATAATTTAAGAACTTTAGGTAGTAAGTAATAATGAGGGAATAATTGTTTTTGTTCTATTAGGTTCAAGAGGCTGTGATGAGATGTTGGTTTAACGGACCAAACTGCGACCAACCATTATAATTTTTCCCTAAAGTAAGTGACAAATTCTATCATTTTCATGGTCAATCTCTTCCCCCCCTTATACTTTTGGATCATATATTTCGTTGTCTTTTTTTTCATTTATATGCATGAACTAGGGCACCAAGGATTAAAATATTGTAGGCAATTTTCAAAAATTCAAATTTTCAAGTTGAAAAGACCGATCTTAAGATGGTTTTATGTACTTATGTGTGATTTATCTCATACTTCTGACTACAGATGGTGTTGAAGTGGACATTAGAAAACGTTCGAATCAATTTCAAAAACTTTTTAGTTCCATAAGTTTACGCTAGATAGAGTTCTATTTATAAAGTTGATTGAAATATTTTATTTTACCTTCTTCCTGAGTTGTAATTTGTATCATTTCACTCGGTTCACTCAAACCAATACTATTTTCAGCTAATATTCTGAAATGGTAAGTGCTAGCTGGTGTCAGGTTCTCAACAATAGCCGTTGTTTTAGTACTAGGAACAACAACTTTAGGAGGATCTACTGACCAAGCCGCTAAACATGAATAATTTATATATGTATTTCAAATAAACAAAAATTAAAAATTCCGCTTGAACCAGCATTTTAAAATAAGTTAATACCTGAGGCTAATTTATTTTGCACAACGTAATTTATAATTGGACTGTTTCCAGCATACGGTTGTGTCCACGATAATGTGATTGATCTGCTGCCTTGTTCGGCAATTCTAATATTTTTTGGTGTTTCTGGAATTTCTGAAAAAACAAAAATTAATGATAATAATAGAAATTAGGAGGTATATGTATTGGTATCAGGGGAATTAGTTATATATCATGTAATATCACTTAAAAATTTTTTTATACTTCTATAAATAAAAGTTTAATTGACATTCGTAAAATAAATATGAGTAATATCAAGACTAACCCTGTACAACGAGCTGAATAGTCATATCATCTTGGCCGTAACTATTTTTTGCATGACATGTAAAGGTACCAGTGTCGTGGCGAAAAACTTTAGTTATTCCCAGCTCAGATATTTTTCCTTCGTCAAGTATCTGATCTCTGATTGAGTACCTGTTTTTAACAAAATATTTGATTTGTCACTTTCATGAAAAATTCAAAATGAAAGTTGAAAAGCTTAAATTACGAAGGGGAAAATGCATGTGAGAAGATAAAGATAGCAACATTTTTTGGCTTCATTTGCATACGTACATATTATTAAGTAAGTATTTTATTCTAGTCGGGTAAGTGTGAAACAAATCTAGTTTCATTTCCAGCGTTCAGTTTCAGTTTCAGTTTTTCACAATTCAGTTTTAGTTCCAATTTCAATTTCAATGTTCAAGTATTTATTTTGATTCCTGCGTTTCAATTTCAGTTCCAGTTTTACATTTTCACCACCCCCATGTTAATTAACAAGAACCAAATAGGTGAAAATATCATATTTTTTTCGTTTTTGAGTAAAATAAATGGTACTTCAACCTGAACAAGCTTTGAATTTAAAATCATGGCTGGTAAACGAAACGATTGTTTTGTTCCATTCTGTTATTTTGTTTAAGAGAATATCAAATTTCTTGTTTAGCTCAGTTCTGTTTTATTCCGTCCGTTTTGGAAAGAATAAGCTGTAAGATTGTTGGGTTAATACTTTCATTTATCAAGATCAAAGTTTTGTAAAATTTTGCATGTAAGTTGTAAAAAGTAAATAATTAAATGTTATTCCATACGTATCACGTTTTGCGATTGGGGGCTTAGGGTGAAGACCGATTGCGTCACAAAATATCGTTTCTCGGCAAAAAATGACCAACGTACACTAAAAAATTCGGCCGGTATCTGAAAGAAGTACATTTCTACAAACGAAAAATGAGAAAAAAATCGTAATCTGTTTTTCTTTTCGTTTGGTTACTTTCCTGAACAAAAGTAGTTTTCACCCGAAGCCCCCTACTCACAAAACGCGTCTCATATGCAGATTCAGTGGAAGAAATTTGAATTCTTTCTTTTTATTTTTCTCTCAAAAAAAGTCAAAGCTTCGAATTATGATAATAATGATTTATTTGTCGAAACAAAATTACGATCCAAAAATTTGAAAACCAATTGGAAATTAAAAAAAAAACACTTTTTAATCTCAACAGGTAATGGTAAAAATTGGCAACAATAAGTTATACCGGGTGTACATTCAATTTCAGTACCACCTCCTTGGGAAGTTTTCTCATAACATGTAGGCTGGTACTACTGAATACAGTGAAAGTAGATCATAAAAATGTTGCCAACTTACACGTTGTGAGAAAAATTTATGAAAAATTGCCAAGGGGGAAATCGGAATTGAATGTACATCCAGTACCAGGGTTTTTGAACGAAGCGATTGTTTAGTTCTGTTCTGTTTTTTGCTCAAGTTACATTTTTTTGATTTTGTTCTGTTCTGATTATCGTACATTGTGATTTGTGATTGTGAACAAAAATTTTAGTGCTTGAATTCGTTATTATAACTTTGTTCTATTTTGCTCTGCTCAGTTTAACCAGTCCCGCTTAAAAATAAAATTTTAAAACTAAAAGTGAAATAAAAATTTTAGTGTCGCAGTTTCAGTTTTAGTTTTGGTCATTTTTTTTACTTGTCATTTCGGTTTCGGTTTGCGTTTTTACAGTCCTTACATCAACTAAACTCCCCCTATCCTTTCGTCTGTTAGGGAAAAATCTTACAACACAATACGTATAATTATCTCACCGTGGATCAACATCATTTGAGATGGGTTGATTTTTTGAACCCGTCCAAGTTATATCGATTGGATTATCACCTAATGCGTTACACTGTAAATGAGCGGCATCTCCTTTCAAAATATTCAATTGTCTAGATTTTTGAACAAAATGAACTGGAGCTGAAACAATAACATTGACAAGAATAGCGTAAAACTTCATAAGTATGAATAATAGTAAAATTATTTCAAAAATATAGCTAAAGGTGATTATAATTCTTTTTAAGAATTCAAAATTTCAAATCTAATTGCTTTCACATTGTTATGAACTTCTCGTTGCTTCACTGAGAATATTTTCATCAGCTTATACTACTTAATCAATTCGTACAACGTATAATCTTTAATTTAATTTAATAATTTCCTATATCTTTCATAGTAGTTTCAAAGTTCGTTATTTATGTCACTTTGTTGTCGTGAAATATTTCTGACGACAGTGTAACGTGTCAGTTTTAATTGTAACAAATTTCTTCACCTTTGTAACCATGTTGTTTACAGACTATTTTTTTATTTTTATTATTTTTGTTAAAAGAACAAATAAGCCAGTTGCCTATAGTTGAGATATCTTACGTCAACAATACCAATTCGCTCAAATATTGACAGATTTTTTTTTTCTATAAAATAATACTTACTGTTAACTTTTAAAAAAATCACTTTACTAACACCGGAACCGATTTCGTTTTTTGCCTCGCACAAATAATGCCCTTCGCTTTTCTTATTCACGTGTAAAAACTGAAGAGATCCGTTTAGAAACAGATTCAAATTCGGTTCGTAAATAAAATCCTTGTATTCTCCGACTTCTTGACCTTAAAACGAGAAAAAAATAATTCATCAACGTAGGTGCTACGAAGGAAAATTAGATTCATATGTCACTGTCGCTGTCAAACAATACCTATGGCTTTTTTCCATACGATGGTCGGCACAGGGTATCCTTCAGCTTTACAATGTAGCATTAAATCTTTACCAGCCGATATACTGATATCTTTAGGTTCGACAATCCAATGCGGTGGCACTTTAGTAGGGATTTAAAACGATCGTTAAAAATCTATGTATTTTAGTCGATTATACTTAGAGCTAGCCAATACCTATGTAATGTTTTAGACTACAACAACGACGACAACAAAAAAACAACCAGTATCTTACCATTAACGGTAACAGGAACGGTAAGCTTTTCTTCTCCAGCGTTGTTTTGCGCGATACACGTATAATTTCCAGAATGCGACGGGGTAATCTTTTCAATAATCAAGGCTGAAGTGTACTCATCAATTCTGCGGGTTACCGCACCCAGTTCAACAGTACGACCGGTAGGAGTTGATTTCTCCCAACGAAAATTTATAGGCAAATCCCCTTCTACCACTTGACACGTAATACCCGCTCTGTTTCCCTCTTGTAGTAAATTTGTCAATGGCGGAATAGGCATTATTTTAGGAGGAACTGAAAATGATAGAGAATGAATGGTTGGCTTGGAGATTTTTTTAGCGTCGCGTCGCATCGTATCGTCGTGTAATTTGCGCACGTATAATATACACGACGAGCCATAAAAATCAAACATTTAAATCACCTAGCACTTGAACTTCTACGTCCCTTCGAGCGTTCTGTTTTTGACGATTTTGCGCTTGACATGTATATGTTCCTGCATCGCTCGCTCGTTGAATTTGATCTATTATCAACGTACCGTTTGGAAACGCTCTTTGTCTTCGGTTTACCGGTAACAGAACGCCACCTGTGTAGTTTAAATTTATCGATAAATATATCGCCGTCGATGAATTAAAATTAGTGGGTATATATTTGGTAATGTGAAACATTGCGAAAGAATATACCGTAACCTTGTTCCCATGTTATAGATTCTATGGGATAGCCAGCCACTGGACATTTGATAATTAATCTGCTTCCCGAAATGGCAGTAATTTTCGACATAGGCCTGATAAATGGAAGACCTGCGAAAAAAAAAGATGTATAAAATGTCAGTGTGGTCATCAAATTAAAAATTTACCAACGTAAAGACGTTCGTTAGGTATTTGTTTAGTTAGGATTTTCATCTGCCCTCTATTTCGTAATTAAAATTGATAAACCTTGATAGCGGAAAAATTTGTCAAGTGTTGCAATCCTCTTAACTTTAACTTTTTTTAAAACACGTAAAATAGACGTACCTATTTTACTTGCACAAAATAAAGACCTAAATATATAACAAAAAAATCGGAAATACCTGAATATCTATGCTAACCCTCTGTTATTAATTTCTATAAATAGGCATCCATTTGTTTTTTTCTTAATCCATTGCTTAAATTCTAATAATTTTCTAAACAGCTCAGCCCCAGCAAATCTACAGATCAGGAAATCTCAATACATTCGGATATGAAAAATTATTTAGAAAATTCAATAAAATTGTTTTCAAAAAAGTTTTTCAAATAATTAATTTTAGTCCATGTTTGTGCCCAAAACGACCACTGAAGACGAGTTTTCACTTTCGCTTTTTTTTCAGGGATATTAAGAGTTAATAAGAAATGTCACCATTCCTTACATTTTTTTTTTTTTTTTTTTTTGAGAAACCAGGAAAGAATTTGTTTGAGAAACGTGCCACAAAATTGATACAGGAAATTCAATTTTACCAACACAGCTAATTATTCAGGAATACTCAAAAAATAAAACATTTTATGTTTTTTAGTAATTTTTTTCAAAATGAAAAGCTGCCCTTTGAGGAAAAATTCCATTAAAATGGATACGATTCATCCATTCCCCTTAGAATAATTTTTAATTTTTCTGTTTTCTTTGAACTTTTAATACTGTATTGTTCGAACAGTTGTACGTGTGAGTATTAATTGGGAATCTTTGTAACAAGAAAAAAAATAAGAACTGATCATATTCGAGCCAAAATATATTTCGTTCAATTTAGTGAGAATCAACTTTAAAAAAAAATTATTAGGTAATGCAGAAAACCTGCAAAAAAAAATTAAAAATAATGCTATTGAAGTATTTAGGCGCTAGCGTAAGCCCAATTTTACTTTCGTAGAAATTTGCGAACGGCTGTGGTCAAAATAGTAGCGAAACGGTCTGAAAATAATATGGACAGACTTTCAGCTTTCTAACTCAATTTTTTACACTTACAAGCCTGACTCAAAGTTTGCCAATTTTCAAAAATGTGAAAAAAGTCGAAAAAAGCAGAAATAGATTTATTACACATATTTATACTCAAAACAATCATTATTAGAAAATTATCATCGTTTCTCCTTTTTTCAGGGGTTTTTGAAAAAAGTTATTTTTACGTGTTTGTACGAGTTCTTGAAAAACTGTGCTGTTTGGGGGGGGGGACGCTCTCCTGAAATGGACGTAGGACATCAATTTTAGATGATTAAATGCAATTTTTCAGTTTTACCTCCAACTACCGATGTTTCAGGGACACTCAAAAATGACCATTTTTCACGTATTTTAAAATAAATTTGTTAAGAATTTAAAAAATGCATTTATAATAGTAATTTTCTAAAAGGGAACATACTTCTTCAATTTTAGACCCTAAAAAGTAATTTTCCTTTTATTTTTCAACCATTTATACTGTATTTTTGTATGTTGGGATACCCATTGAGAATCCCTGAAGAAGGTACAAGCGATGAAAACTAACCTTAAAAGAATAAAGGTAATTGTACTTCTATGTAGCCCATTTCATTACGAATTTAATGAAACAAATTTTTAATAATACAAAAAGAATTCTTGAAAAAACAAGAAACCCTCATTTTTCAAGCAATCTTGAAAAATCATGCATGGAGAATGAAATTGAAATATTGCCCTTGGTTATCTAAGATTGGTATTCTAAATCCATTTCACGACGATGTTTCTTAAAAAAATTCCTTACCGTTTTTCAAAAAATTGTGAAAAAACGCAAAAATGAACATTTATTAAAAACCCATCAAAAAAAGAAATTGTAAAAATTTGCTAAATTAGAAAACTAAAATTTTTACTACATTCATTATTGTGATTCCACCACTTGCAGATACTCCCTTAGATAGATGCCCCTGAGAAATCAGCTGTGCTGGGTAAAATTAAAATATTGCCGCCAATCATCAAAAGTTGATTTTTACTTCCATTTCAGGACCATTTCCTTAAAAAATTTCTTCCTAAATTTTTTCATAATGTCGAAAAGTAATACCAAAATTAGGATTTTTCATAAATCCATGAAAAAAGGGGGATGATTGTTAAATGAGTTTTGCGAGTTGATATCGTTTTATGGTCTGTTGACAAACACAGCGACTTCACTGTTTTGAAGATTTACAAAAAAAATTCGTGAAATATTAGAATTGTGGTGGATTGAATTAGGAGACTGCTCGTAATAAGAAAAAACAACCGAAAAATTACATTTCCGGGGGCTACAAGGCGGTGCAATGAGGCTGAAAAGTCGAAACCCCCAAAAAATAAATCCAAGACTTAAACTAAATCTACACAGCAAATTTCAACATTCCCGGTTTAATTCACAAGTAAGCTGTATGCAAGGAATAAACTCAAAAAATAAAAAAAAATCCACGGAAAAACTACATTTTTGAGCTGTGAGGGGATGCAATGAAGCTGAAAAGTCTAAATTCCCAAAAGGCAAATCTAAGACCTATACTAAATCTGTACACCAAATTTCAACTTCCTAGCTCCATTAGGAGGAGAGATAGGGTAGGAACAATCCTTTTTAAAGGTCAAAAAGGGGAAAAACTCCCATATCTCCCCCTTTTAATTTTACTAGAAGACTGATACTTTAGATTTTCTATCGTTCGGCTCAAAAAGGAACAATTTTTGCAATTGTAGCCCCTCAGTGCCATCTCCTCCAAATTTGAGCATAACTGAATTTTGACCCAGGGTAAATTCCACTCCAGAATATCAAATTCGTCGCCAATCTAGGCCTATTTCCCAAATTTGATCGATTTCAGTCAGTGTCGAGCTGTGCAAAAATAATTTTTGGGTTGAGAAAAAAAATAAATAAATACCAAAAATAAATATCTGACATAGTCAAAAATGTATGCGGTAGAAACACGGACATTGAAGGCAGGTGACAAAAGACCAATAGATGTCTTCGGAATGTAGCTCTGGAGAAGAATGTTGAAGATCCCTGGACAGCGCGAGGCACAAACTAGTCAATTTTAGAAGAACTGGAGATGCCAGTAAGACTGAGCGTTCTACAAGACGGAGAGGAAGATTTCTTGCCAGATGGGCCGACACAACAAAATCGCGAATGGGATCAATAGAAGACGCAGGACTGTGAAAAATGTCGCACGTTTTCAGTAGCAGTACGGTCATGACAACTGTTAACTTTTGATTGATGGCCAAAAATGGTCGTTATGGTCTTCTAGGATCCCAAAACGGATTTTGTTGATATCCCTCTCTTCCCTTCAACCACTGTAGGTCGATAAACCATGGTAGCTTGGTTTCTCATTGACAATATGACATAGAAAATCAAGCTAAAAACAGCAAAATCTCGCCCAGCCAAGCAAATACCTGTTGTAATCACTCACCATAAACGTTGATCCTTGCTGAGCGAGTACTTTGAGCAACTGAATTTTTGGCAGTACATGAATATTCGCCACCGTCTACATCTTTTAGTGTTGTAATATTCACATGACTTATAACTTCTTCTTGACTACTCATATATTGACCAACCATAAATCTGAAAAAATAAATGTATTTGAAAATTAAACCAATATCTAATTCATTTGATGCTGAGTAAAATTCCTATCGTACGTATGTATCTGAAAAGAAGAACAGCTAAGAAATAGTTCAAAAATTCTTGTCCCGTGAGAAAACCTACTCGTTTTGAACACAATAAAGTAAGTATTTGCTTAATATTGTAGAAAAATTTTCTGGCTAAAATTTTATAAACCTTTGCTTGAATTTAATTCGGATAATTTACATATTTATTGTGACTTTTTATTGTTTTTCTATCTGGAACGTATATACCTTACCTACTAGAGTCCGGTATAGGAAAACCATCTAATTTCCATATAATTGATGGAGGAGGATTACCCGTAGCAACGCATTTTAAAGATAAAGGTGGGCCAGGTTGTAACGTTTGTTCAGAAAATGAATTGATTATTTCTGGTCCAACATCTATAACCGAGCAAAAAATCACGAAGATATATTTTTTCATGTTATACAATATAGAAATGACCATCAAATGGATTCTTACCGCCTAACAACAATTGAGCGGCGGACTGCGTCATAGTCCATTCATTACTGGCAAAACATTGGTACATGCCATAGTCTTCTTTAGCCAATGGAGATATGGTTAACTTATCAGGATTATTTGATATGTAATATCGTTTGTCGTTTGATATCAATTGACCATTATGATACCAGGATACTTTGTTTACAGGCGAGCCGCTGATTTTACACGTGAATTCGATAGTTTTACCAATTTTTATTACTTCACTGGTCGGTATCATTTGGGATGTTAGAGAAGCTGTTGAACGGTGTGACGTTTCGAACCAAAACGTAGAACTTAGATAAGTTTTAATTTATTTAAATTGAAAAATTTTTACTGTACGTATACTAACATGTAACGGTGAGAGATATTTGAACTCTTTCTTCGCCTAATGAATTATTCGCAATACAAATATATTTTCCTTGATCGACATACTGAACGTGTTGAATTTGTAATAACCCTGGTGGACCGAATTTCATTCTTTGAGTAGCGATGACAGGTTTGAGATTTTCTTTTTCTTCGCGAAACCATCTATAAGTATATTAATCGTATACTAAAAGAAAGGATAAAAGTTGTACTTTAAATGATCTCGTATTCAGCGTTTAAATTTACTCCAACCTTGGGACCTACGAGTATTTTCAAAAAATTATAGGAAATGTATAGTTGTAGTTATTTTTTGAAAATAGAAAACCGAAACTAAGCTCGGATTCGTTTTCAGCGCATGAAATTACCCCGACTTGGACACTTTGCACAACTGCTTTTCTCAAATTTAAAATTTCCTAATTTTTGCTCAAAATTAATTTAATAACCGTACAAAAATGAGCTAAAAACTAAAATTTTCAAATTTGAATAAAGTTAACGCGTGAGGTGTTCAGATCCAGATAGTTTGATCCGCTGAATATGAATCAGAGATATTAGTTTTTCATTCCTCCATTTCTTCCTTCTTAGAACTCATTAAGGGAAAGATCATTGAGACAAAAATTTAATTTCACGAAATTATTCAATAAGCTTGATCTAAGTGTTTGGATCGCGCTAAATTTAAACACTGAACGCGAATTTAAAGTTGGTTTTTTTATCAGAGAAATTTTTCACGATTAAATGAATGCTTAAAACTTTCAACTGAACGCTTCAAGCCAAAAAAATTGAGTCCAGTTAAAACAGATGAAAGATTCGAGTTAAACGAACCAAAATTAGGGTATATAAAATATATTTGCGATATTTTAATTTTTGAGTCAATTTTGGTAATTTTACGATGGGTACCAAATATTGAGCATAGCTAGGACCAATTTTCAATTTTGATCGCTTTTTTAATTACATTTTTACACATAGCGACTTTAATGCGGATTTGGCGAAAAACCAAGCACTTCGCGTAAAATTAAACTTTTTTCAAAGTATATTAGCCTTTTTATTTTTATTCGATTTAGTGATGCACAAAGGTCACTGTAAAATCGCTAAAAATACTGGAAAACAAATGCCGTTTAAAAAACTCGACACCAAATATCCAAAAATTACAAAAAAAAACTTCACGAAAACAAAAATAATAGGCGAACAAAGTCTGAGCACGATAAATTGTTTTTCATCAATTTTAAAATTTTTCAAATGGCCATAAGGTTCTTTTTACAGGGATATATTTTTTAGCCTTTCTTTCCATGTTATATCGTCAATGAAAACCAGACTATTACACTGTATCAATCTACGGAAAATGAGGGGAGGGGAATATGAACAAAATTCGTTTTGGGGTCCTAGAAGACCATTGCAACCATTTTTGGACAATGCCAGACATTTATTTATCCCTCAAAATTGAAAAATTAATTATTCAGCTCGATACAGACCAAAATCAATCAAATTTTGGGAATATGAGTCGATTAGCGTGCCATTTAATATTCTGGAGTGGGGATGATCTCAGGTCAAAATTCAGTCGGGTTCAAATTTGACGAAGAGAGTGCTGAGGGGCTGAAATCGCAAAAATCGTTCTTTTTAAAGCGAATCAATAGAGAATATAAAGTTGTGTAATATATACAAAAATTAGCTTCCTAGGTCGAATTAGGAGAAGTGATATGAGGGATTTTCCTCTTTTTGACCTTGGAAAAGGGCTGCTCCTCCCCTATCTCCTCACCGAATTGAGCTAACAGTTTGAAATAGATGTACCTTTCGGGGGGGTTTTGACTTTTCAGCCTCATTGCGTCCGCTTACAGCGCCAGAAATGTGGTTTTTTGGCCTGGTATTCTTATGTTCAGTTTGTTCCACGCATAACTCCCTTCCAAATTGAGTTAAAAAGTTGAAATTTAGTATTTTTCCTGATCAGTAGTAAGGAAAAGGAAGGGTGGAGAAGATGCTTTAATAAGATGAAAAAGTTGGCACCAGCGTTAAGCATTTCCAAGACCCGTAATAAATCCACATCTGAAATTTAAACTGCCTGGGTCAATTTGGAGGAGAATTATGCGAGGAATAAACTCAAAATATGAGAAAACGTACCCAAAAACCACATTTCAGTGACTGTGAGGGGGAGCAAGGGATCTGAAAAGTCGAAACTTTCAAAAGACACACTTTTGACCCTTATCAAGTCTACATACTAAATTTCAACTTCCTTGCTCAATTTGGAAGGAATGATAGAGGAGGAACATCCATTTTTCAAGGTCAAAAAGGAGGGAAAACCCTCATATCTCCCCTCCTAATTCATCTCGGTGGCTGATTTTTGGATATGTTATACAACTTTAGATTGCCTATCGATTAGCTAAAAAAGGAGAAATTTTTGCGATATCAGCATCTGAGTGAACCTCTTCCAAATTTGAGCATAGTTGAATTTTGTCCTGAGATCATCCACATTCCAGAATAACAAGTCCGCCTTCAATCGAAGCCTGGTTCCCAGATTTAATGTGACATAGAAAATCAAGCTAAAAATGCTAATTTGGACGTATCGCATTAGAGATACTAACAAGGGAGCTCTACCCCCAAGTGTTATGTACCGAATGAAAAAATTTTTTTACGAGCAGTTAAAGCATTTAAAATTACCCATACACCAAAATTACAAAATCCCAGCCCCTAAGCTCCACATGAGGAGGGCGGATATGAGGGGGGGGGGTAACTTGAATTTGTACCGCATATAAGAGGTAATTTTTTAACCACGTACTACCCTCAATATGGACGACTTAGAGGTGGGAAAGTTGCCCAAATGCTCGTGTAACACCTCGAGAGTGAATTTACCGCCATCTTTTTTTCTTCTTTTTAGAAGGCATTTCACGTAGCTAAAAATTCACTCGCTTGGTGTTACACATTTTGTTTTTCGTTAATTTTACAGTGTTATTTGTCAATTTTTCGGTATATCACATCCCTCCACAACTTCCTCTTCCCCAAATGAAGCTTACGGGCTGAAATGTTAACTAAAGGGTTAGTTTGAATGCTCACACACCTGTAAAAATTTCGGGAGACTTATGACGAGTAGTGTACGTTTTTGGGTTCTTTCATTGATCAGATTGTTATTTAACAACATGGTAGCTACCTACTTTGCCAGCGTCACTTAGGTACGTACATTTACATCGTATCCAAAAAAAAAAAAAAAAAAAAAAAAAAAAAAAAAAAAAAAAAAAAAAAAGAAAAAA